>JAECUM010025685.1:0-128157 GCA_016617855.1 Megalonaias nervosa
AAGCGTTTGGGTCCAAAAATAGAACGAAAACACTTGCAGTCTATTGTTTTTAACTGTAGTATATTAACGTGAGAACAATTCTCGAAAAAGGTCAGATTATTTTTTTTATTGTACCCTTAAAGTAACCTTGCTCCCTCCTAGACTAAAGAATAAGTATTTTTCTTGCACTGGATACTTATTTGTCTGGTTCAATATCGGAACCCTTGCATAACTGGGGGGAAAATTAAGCATTATCTTCACTAATTTTTTATGCTTCGTTTGCACAATAAATCAACACTATGATTTTCTTAGCTGACTCTTTTTCGGAAAATTTCTTTAACTAAAGAATAAAGTCTGAAATGTTGTTTAATTAATCTATTTCTAGCGAGATTAAGAGAATGGTATTTTCAGTCGGCTAAATGTATATGACATTGTAATTCTTGAAAAAAAAATTATAAAGACTACGTAACCATAGAAGGGACACGTTAACGCTCAAACGGCAAGCCTACGCTGTTTATAATAAAAAAACTATGGAAGTGAAGCAGAGGCATATTTTTTTTTTCTTCCAGCTAACTGATATTACTGAAGCAAAAGAAAACTATATTCATTAAGTTCATAAAAATGTTAAATTTTATTAACGTTTAAACTGATTTATATTCATCGTGGATACACCAAGTACAAACATTACCCTGATTTAGATGAAACGATGCCTGAAAGGTCCGTGGTAATGTAACAAATTTCGGCAGAAATTAAATATTTTCAAAAGCGCAACATCACCAATGAAATGTTGGAGATTTTTCCATAACAAAATACTAGGGAAATTGACCAAGCAGCGCACCATATGAGCAACATTCTACAGTGAAGTGATTCCCTTTTTGTGGAGGCAAAGAGACATAATTATCGCCCAAAATTAAAAAAAAAAGCCAACATACAAGGTGTCAAAAGGTGTCAAGCCAACAAATGAAGATCTTCTAACAAGTAAAACATCAGCCGCTAACAGAATTAAATGGAAACCAGTATGCTGACACTATAACATAATGTATTGTTGGATGAATGTAACTTAATTCGTAAGTCTAATGCAAAGTTGAAAATAATAGGCTGTAATCAATGCATGCTTTATTATAATACGGGGAGTGTGTAGGAATGAAGACAAATGATGCAGTAGGGTAATGGATGTGAAAAGAATGAAAATGACTTCCAAAAACTAAGCTTCATTCTAACTCATGTCTGAGTTATTTATTCAGATGAACCATATGATGTAGCAGATCCATTAAATTAAACCAGTCCATCAAACCAAAATACAAATAGTGTCTGATTACATACCCACAGATTCAAAACAAAACAAATGTAATCACTCCTTTCTAACATCACATTTGAATGAAGTAGAATAGAAAATAAATATTATCAAGCACAATATAGCAGACAAAACAGCTGCTATGCGAAACAAAAAACAAAACATTCAGTGTTTGACAAATTAGAGTCGACAAGCCTCAATGTGTTTACCACGTCATATTACAGCAGGGGCCACAGAATCGGTTGATCATTTAGACGCTTCTCTTGCGGAAACTTAACACAGAAATCATGAATGTGAACCAGCCATATTTCCTCAAAGATTCTCCTCAAACCCTGTTAAAGGTTATGTTATGCATATGACAGGTTTTGACAGTAGTAATAAAGTCAGAACTTTTACGGGTGCAACTACTGGTAGTCTTCGTGAAAACCTGGGTCGAATAGATCTAACTCCATATTTCATATAGTCATTTGCATGCCGGCAGAAATACTGTTAGCATCCATGTACGCCTTGACCACTTCAGATTCAAATCTGAATCGTTGCTCTGTGACCTCCTTCCCACACATTTGATAATTGCATCGGATCTGATTCCTTGACCTTATATATGTTGTACCTTTTGATTCGACCCTACTGGAGGTATGCAGACAACTGAACATTATTACTGAAGCCAATCGTAACTAATTTTAACTAGTTTCAGACGGAGATCTAATGTTACTGCTTCGCAGAGACGAAATACACCTTCATGATAGTTTCATACCCAAACGTTTGAGAATATCCACAGTTTGTGTTTAACTGTAAGATGACTTTAGGACCATTATTTTGGAACCAGAAAAGACCCTTTGACAGTCACGAGACTAACTGTAGTCATCTAGACCACGTTAACATTAGTAATCATGCCATTTGTCACGTCTCCATACGCCTCATTCTTAGCATCCTTCTAAACACAGAGGAGGAGGCATCACATATCCAAGTCCTCTCATCATAACAGAGACTTTGGACGTAGAAGTTAACATAACGTGTACAACTGACATAGTTCCAGTTACCGACGTTGTAACAGACAGAAAACGTTTACTGCGGATAGGACTTCTCAATAAATCCCGTAGGAGGAATTACAACAGCCGAGATAGCACTAAATAGGACTCTAAGCCGGGATTGTTATTGTAGGAACCCAATCATACTCAGTAACTCTTTGTTTGTTTGCTCGGAATGCAATATTTTAGAATGTATCGGCTGTGTTACATCCACTCCAGTTTTAAAAAAAGCACTATTCCTTGTCTCTTAAACATTTTTCTCAATCAATGTTGTTGCCAGTTTACAACCAACCATTCTTCGTTTGGTTTTGATGTCTGAGACAGGGGTTTATTTTATCGAGGTTTTTGATTTACGTCGATCATTTTCGAGGTTTTTGGTTTATGTCGAACATTTTTAGACAATTATCTTGATGAGTCCTTCGGTGGCGATCTCTAGTTTCGTATTTTGCAAAAGGGTTAGTTTCAAAGAAAATTAATTTTCCAGGGTTTCGATCACTGGTTATACTGGCTATATAAAAATGACCTTATATATCTTAGTGTTAAAATAACTTTAATTCCCTTTATTTTGGTGCATGATTGATTGGTGTAATTTGGGTTATAGAGTATACAGATTGGCCTTACTTCAAATGTACAGCTTAAAAAAAACTGCTAGCTCCGCTTGATCATTTTCACATCAGAGGACAAATTATAGAAAAAAGAGCCAATAATTTTTATTTTACATTTTATACTTTTGGTAATTCATTCATTCAGCTTACAGCAGCTGGTATTGTCTAATCTGGCAAAATTCGATTTCCCTATTTTAATAACTGCTACAAATAGTGTACTTTAGATTAATTCGGGCTGATTTTGCGAGTACATGGGAGCAGTCAGTTTTGGTTATATAGCCGTGCGCTTAGAGCAGGTACAATTTTCACAAGCTCAATATCCAGTATTTCAGCCATATTACATGAAAGTAACTCAGAGGTATGTCAAAACTTTCTCCATTGTGCCTGTTGCAAATTACAGATACAAAAAAAAAAACAAAATTCACCTTACACCTGTCACTCTCTCAAAAGTTCATAATATCATTTAAGGTAACATTTTGGAGGGTAAAGACCGAGTACACCGAATCAGAAGTAGGACAGTTGTTTATATTTCCAGCAATTTAGTGCACAAAAGCAGATTATATCCTGAAAGTGATACATTGGAATTTATATAAGGTCTCGCTTTCTAAAACGAAAGATAAAAGCCTTTTCCAGCTCCAATTGCCGTCCCCATAACATGCTTCATGACTGACGTCTTTGATACTGATATTGAAGGCCGTACCACTTTCTCCACTCCTAATATGAAATGTATTCTAATGGACGATTGTAACATAGATCTTGTGAGCCAGATCATAAAAAGTGGGTTGACGTAATTACCTCTTATACATCTTAACCAACCAAGTCAATATTAACTTTGATAGATTACATTTATACTTCTCATTTACAGACCATATCCGAAAATATTATACACTACTTGGCTATAAATGACCATTATCCGATCTGAAATCAATTAATCAAACCATTAAAAAATATTCATACAATGTTATTCAGTATTATATACAGATCATTCAATAATTTTTTATAGCGATTTCTTCCTTTACGAACTATCATTAGCTTTCGAGAATGCGCCATTTTTATCACTTGATCTAGACAATGCGTTAAAAGTTATGTCTGACAGGTTTTCCTCCTTACATTAAAAATTCTATACTAAAATAAAAAATAAAACAACAAAAAGAAAATTAATAAAAAACGTTTCGCGACACACACAACCAGTGATGGAGCAACAAATATATTTTATTCTTACTGAAAAGAGGGTACATCGATTGAATTTTTTTTAAAAATATGCATAATATACGGCATAAGAAACAATGTCGATATTAGCATGTTATATGTTGTTTTTCTCTTAATATAACTTGTTCAAAGCGGTATTTCGGTCGTCGTTTCAAGGACCAGCTGTCAACTTGAACTTCACACAGGTAAATTTATGACTACTGTGGCTTAATGTTTGTTTGCTAGTGACCAGAGTTTTCTTGAATTTTAACAACAGTACACATCTGGTTATTCAATTAAGACCATGTTTTGGTCTGATGGCCTGACCTATAGAAGTGAAACAGGGATGGCAATAGTGCACATACGCAGGAAAAAATATATTTATATGATTGTAAATGAGGCAAAGGGAGTTTAATGAAAGACATATAATTGCCCTGTAAACTTATTTCAGCTTTGTTAATGCCGATGTTAAAGTTCTAGAAATAGTAGTATTAATTAAAAGTTGCCATTGATCGTAATGCAGAAACAGTAGATTGACGATCGTTGCTGTGGCATTCGAAGCGTTTTATTTATACGATAATGAAGACTCTTTAATCTTAGGTGCTCAGATTACCTGACAACAAGCAAGTTTGACAGGTGTGCTGATTACCTGACTCTAGGGAGTTTGACAGTTGTGCTGATCACGTCAACAGAGTTTGACACGTGTGCTGATTACCTGACAAGCAGTTTCACATGTGTGCTGATTACCTGACAACAGGCAGTTTGACAGGTGTACTGATTACATGACAACAGGCAGTTTGATACCGTGTGCTGATTACCTGACAACAGACGGTTTGACAGGCCTTCTGATTACTTGACAACTGGCAGTTTGACGCATGATATGTCAGCATACCTATCCAATTTGTAGTGATTCCAAATAATCCGTATTTCACTCATTTTAAGAGATGATCTGGCTAATCACACACTTTCCTATGTATGTATGTATGTATGTATGTATGTATGTATGTATGTGTGTGTGTGTGTGTGTGTGTGTGTATTCGTGTGTGTATGTATGTATGTACGTATGTATGTATGTATGTATGTCTGTGTGTGTGTGTTGGTTGGTAAATACCCTGTTGAAAATTCATGTTAGCGGGTAGGTGGGTGGGGAATAGAACGTTAAGTAGATGACTGTACCGCGCTTGTTTTCACATTAATCAGTCGAATAATGATCACATGGTTTGCAATTGTTTGCAATAATGAAGACGCGCTTTAGTAAGGTGTACTTAATAAAGTCAATCTGATGTCTAACCTGGCTTCTCGTTATCTCACCTTTTAAATATTGATCTAGTTAACAATTGCTTTTGTCTATCGATTTGTTTTTGTCTTTGATTCAGAACAGAGGGTTAATAAAGCATAGATGATCATTTATTGGCGAGCACTCACCAATAAATAACAAGGAGGCAAATAAATAAAGCTCATAAACTTTACGTCGGCTAAACTCATAACGTAATATATAGTTAAAGAGTATCCGATGGGAACAATATCTTCCCAATTTATAATGCACAAATATTTATTTTTCGACAAATTAATTTGTAACCAATTGATATCCACATTAAAGTCAAAATCCACATGCCGGAAATTACAAGTGATCGAGGTATCTGAAACGCATGATAAATTATTAAATTGTACATCGAATCAGAGTGTTTAATATCCTGATCAAACAGATTCCAAAGTATTACATGTATTCCTGGCAAATGTTTTGTAAGAATGTTTGTACGAATGAAGATATATATCTCCAGTAAAACTTAATAAAAGAAATATTTATTTTTGTAATTTCGTGTATCACAATATAAAGCGCCGAAGTGTAGAACAGTTCTTCATAATACATAGAAATATTCAAAGATCCTACGATATTGGTGATTACGATTCTAAAACTGCTACTTTTATTACGTTTAATTTTAGTTCATGACTGAATATAAACCATTAACATTTTCAACAAAATTGAGCAAACAAAAACAAATAAATAACCACAAAGCTGCCAAGACTTCGATTGCGAACACTGATACCAACCCACAACCTTGTTTTGGTACTACCTTAGTACAATTCGACATTACCTATCTCTGCAATTATGGATCGCATGATGGACTGTTCCGGTGGCCTAGTGGTTAGAGCGTCCGCTTCGGATGCGGGAGGTCGCGGGTTGGAACCCCGGCAGAGTTATACTAAAGACTGATAGGCGCTCAACATTAGGAAGTTAGTGTAAGGACTGGTCGGCCTGGTGTCAGGATAATTTGACTGGGTGGGACATGATGCCCCAGTGCTAGGCATCACTATAAATTGCCACACTGCAGACATCGTAGCGATATGACTGAAAAATTGATAAAGCTACGTTAAAAAAACACACGCACGCACACTCACACTGCATCACATGAGTGGCATTATGAAGAGGGATTGTTATCATTCTTCGATTTCTTGCTTTTATTTTTTTAAGTGAAATTTAAAAGAGCAGACAAATGTTGGGTAAAAATCTTCAGGAAGATAAAAGTTTTATCTACAACTGTTCTTTTCTTGCCATAGGTAAATGTTTTAAGAAAATTTAATTTTGAGGTTGTCCCTTGACGTTTTTCTTCAATTTTATAGTGAAACGTAGGGCATTTGAGAGTTTTTAAAGTAAGTTATCATGGACATAGGGAGCTGCTTATCACTCGGATCCCCTTGGATGCTTAGATCGTAGCATTGTGGTGTAATCAACTCAGATCACAATTATTTTTTCTATATGGCCAATACATATCTTGTCAAAGGTTATCCACATTTTTGTTGAGAGGCTGGACTTTAAACAAAGCAAAGTGCAATTGGTCACAGATTTTACTTCCGGATCAGCATGCCTCATTACTCGCTGTGCATTGTCGTCGAAATACACAGACAACCACATCATAATGCTCACATTCTGAAGAATAAACAATTACCTTAAAATCTAACGCTTGGATCACCACCAAAATTAGAGAGGAAAAATGTTCTAAAATAGACTGGGACTACATTTGCGGGTACTGAACCGGAAGTAATAATTGTGACCTGAGTCCTAATGTAATCTGGTACCCTGTCCGGTATTCTACGCACAGTTAATGGAACGAGATACGAATAGAACAAAGATCAGGGTACCAGATTCGGCGTAATGGTTAAAAAAAATTCAAAGTGATTGCCTTTCTGATGTACGATGGACAAATACAATCACCTTATGGTTATTTGATTCTTGACATGCTTCATTATCTATGTAAAAAGTCTAAATGAAAGAAAATATTGAAGAAAAAATTATAATGTGGTTTTTTAAAAAAATAAATCAATAATTAGGACAACCATATAGATGATAATTCACAGAAAATGCGACGCAGGTAAATTAGCCTAGATAAAAATATTGATGCGCGACAGTGAAGCAAAGGAAACTGGTAATATAAACTAGACATTCCATCGAAAGAAAAGAGTGACTGGTTAGATATTACTGAAGTTAAAGGTGGAACAATATGCAACTTATTTCTACGCATTTTCTGTGCATCTTTAATTGATTTTTGTTCCATAAATGTACGAATAGAAGACAACTTCTGGCAGAAATTCAAACAAAAGTTATGTATGTATGTACGTATATACGTGTGTGTGTATGTATTTATGTATGTATGCATGCATGTATGTATGTAAATTTTATTTGTTATGAAAAAGTGCTGTCAATACTTTGCACTCAGTCGATTACTCTTTCACTGTTTTGTAGTGATGCTGATAATGAGAAGGTGCGGTTAATTTAATATGCTAAAGAATATTTTTACAGAAAGCAATCGAATGGCACAGGAATACGAATTTTTTCACTCAGCTTTAAAAAAAATATTCACTTTCTATAATAGACATCCGAGTCTTTTGATATAAATGACTGACACACGAATAAGAATTGTAATAGAAATAAAGAAATCAAAATGCCCATAAAGTATCACGATTCCAGTCTGCACACGGCGATTTAATGAGAACTTTTAAATTGATTTTAAAGAAGTTTGCGAAGGGAAAATGAAGCAACAAAACCCGACAAAAACAATCAGAAAGTACGGACATAAAAGTCGAGAGAAGAACTAAAATCAAAACGAGAATAAACGAGAATTTTAGTCTTTAGATTTAGAATAATTTGTACTTCAGGCCTGTTATAAGACTACTCCTTATTCGGAAAACTCCGTTCTTATCCCTATGACGATTAATCACCGAACCCATAGTCGGCTGCTTACCGTATTGGGCAGCAATAATGTTCTAAAACCATTTATTTTGAAAATGTAACATCAACAAAACTTAACTGAAGTGAAAGGGCTTGGTTATTTCGCTCATATTCGTGGCCATCACAAAATAAAATTTTTATTATTTCATAGTATAGAATACGGTGGTAACATAAACAATAACTGCTGGAGAACAACATCACAAAAAAAATGGATGTACTCTTTAAAACTTTCATGGAATCTCTTTCAGACAACTCTTCTTTCCTTTATAATTTCAATATCAGCCATGTTTCATCAACAGCTAAGTATCATTGTGGAAGAATTAAATCTATTGATCTTCATTTTTTTTTTTATTATCAATGGCCGAAATTGCATGATTGTCTTGGGCGCAAAGCCATTTAACATATTTAAATTATCGTATAACTGTTCCTAATAGTTATGATCAGAAATGAATAAAACGATGTTACCGATTAAACTGTACAACCACTTCTAACAAAAGGGCTTAGAACCAACACGCAGACTTAACCAACCTTTATAACCCTAAGGTGTACATCATTCTCCGATAACATTATCCTGACATAATACGCTCTCCATTTCTCTCTCTGAAGTTTCCCTAGATGCAGTGTGTTTGTCTCTGTGTGTGTCTGTGTGTGTGTGCTTTTAGATTCACATGTCTAGGGAAATGGCTGATTTTAAGTTGCAAGATCTGGGGTAAATTACTTGTCATTGTGTGGCAATACATTATATCTAAACCAGTGGGTTGGGTTGCGATGGTGGAATGGAAACAATTGGAATTCCGTATAAACTATACCTCACAATCTTCATTTACATTAATAAAGCTGTTATGGCCACTTCTCCTTTCTTTATGTTTATGTGTAACTTGCTCTAGACTGCTCAAATTTTGTGATGACGTGATTGTAAGGTCGAGTAAACTGCATCTTTATTAATAGATTGCGACTTGAGTAGTGTAGTGGGGCACCCTAGCGACAATGGGACTTCTATGTTAAACAAGGAGGGGGGGGGTGTACCCTGGCGACAATGGGAATTTAACATGGGAATTTTAACATGGGTGGGACTATAGACGGACAAGATTTCTACGGACAAAAGCACACCCTGGGGCGATCTACGGACAATGGGACAATACATTACAAGACCCCCTGGGCCTGTCTACGGACAAGATTTCTACGGACAAAATAATACCCTGGGGCGATCTACGGACAATGGGAATTAGCATTACAAGACCTCTGGGTACGTCTACGGACAAGATTTTTAGCGACAAAATTAGAGGGGTTGTACCCTGGCGACAAAATTAGAGGGGTTGTACCCTGGCGACAAGATTTATAGCCTCACGTAGACCTCTATGTTAAATTTAGAAGGTTGTACCGTAGCCTCAAGATTTATAGCCTCACGTAGACTTCTATGTTAAATTTTGTCGTTTTCACTATAGCCTCAAGATTTATAGCCTCACGGGACCCTACTTTGTACCCTACGGACGAGGGGAATTGAACATGGGGATATATTGGGCCTGTCTAGCGACATGAGGAATGGAACAGGTAGGGTCTATTTTTAGCTACAATTTTTGGTCAATTTCTGTTTAAAAACCCTTGTATGTATTTATAGCTACAACCTGTGGAAAACCCAAGTCTATATTTATAGCCTCAAAATTTCAAGCTTCAGTGACGTCACTGAACTGGCTGACCTGAATACTCGATACTGTGTGACGTCACTGAACTGGCTGACCTGAATACGCGATACTGTAGGTAGGTAGATGAAATGAATTTGATATGGGAGTTTTATAGGGACAAAGACCAATACACACACAAAAGAAAGGGAGAAAGAAAAAAATTCCCAAAATCTCCCATCCACACCAACAAACGAGAATGCATAAAACACACCATACTTACTATTCACACCAACGAATGAGAATGCATAAAACAGACCCATATAGACTATCCACACCAAGACGGGAAGAGAAGAAAAGCACAGACCATATCTACTATCCACACCAACGTACGTGAACGCATACAAAACACACACCATATCTACTATCCACACCAACGTACGCAAACGAATACAAAACACACACCATATCTACTATCCACACAAACGTACGCGAACGCATACAAAATACACACCATATCTACTATCCACACCAACGGATGAGAATGCATAAAGCACACACATATACTATCCACACCAACGTACGCGAATGCATAAACAGACCCATACCTACTATCCACACCAAGACGGAAAGAGAAGAAAAGCACAGACCATATCTACTATCCATGCCAACGTATGCGAACGCTTACAAAACACACACCATATCTACTATCCACACCAATGTACGCGAATGCAGAAAACATGCACATACCTACTATCCACACAGACGGGAAGAGAAGAAAAGCACACACCATATCTACTATCCACACAAATGTACGCGAACGCATACAAAACACACACCATATCTATTGTCCATACCAACGAATGCGAATGTATAAAACACACTATACTATCCACACAAACGGACGCGAATGCATAAAACAGACACATACCTACTATCCACACAGACAGGAAGAGAAGAAAAGCACAGACCATATCTACTATCCACACTAACGTACGCGAACGCATACAAAACACACACCATATCTACTATCCACACAAACGCTAGGAGAACGCATAAAACACTACATATACTATCCACACAAACGAATGAGAATGCATGAAACAAACAGATATCTACTATCCACACCAACGAATGAGAACGCATAAAACAGACACATATATACTATCCGCACCAACGTACACGAATGCATAAAACAGACACATATATACTATCCACACCAACGGACGAGAACGCATAAAAGACACCCATATCTACTATCCACAAAAACGAATGCGAATGCATAAAACACACTATACTAACCACACCAACGAGCGCTAATGCATAAAACAGACACATACCTACTATCCACACAGACGGGAAGAGAAGACAAGCACAGACCATATCTACTATCCACACCAACGTACGCGAACGCATACAAAACACACACCATATCTACCATCCACACCAACGTACGCGAACGCATACAAAACACACCATATCAAATATCCACACAAACGCTAGGTGAACGCATAAAACACCACATTATCTACTATCCGCACAAACGCTAGGCGAGCGCATAAAACACCACATATACTATCCACACAAACGAATGAGAATGCATAAAACATACACATATCTACTATCTACACCAACGAATGAGAACGCATAAAAAAGACACATATATACTATCCACACCAACGTACGCGAATGCATAAAACATACACATATATACTCTCCACACCAACGAACGAGAATGCATAAAACACACTATACTATCCACACAAACGTACGCGAATGCAGAAAACATACATATACCTACTATCCACACAGACGGGAAGAGAAGAAAAGCACAGACCATGTCTACTATTCACACAAACGTACGCGAACGCATACAAAACGCACACCATATCTACTATCCACACAAACGTACGCGAACGCATACAAAACACACACCATATCTACTATCCACACAAACGCTAGGCTAACGCATAAAACACCACATTATCTACTATCCGCACAAACGCTAGGCGAACGCATAAAACATACAAATACCTACTATCCACACAGACGTATAAAGAGACACATATATACTATCCATTCGCATTCGTTTGTGTGGATAGTCTATGTGTGTCTGTCTTATGCGTTCTCGTTCGTTGGTGTGGATAGTCTATGTGTATGTTTTATGCGTTCTCGTTCCAGTGGTCAGACATTGATCAACTACTCGGAGGCGAGAAGTATTGGTTTGTTGTTAGTGATTGTATGTTCTACAAGGTAGACTTACTGGAACGAATTCCAGACGAAGAGTTAGAGGGTTACCAAAATCTCTTACAAAACGTAAACTTAGTTCAAGAGGAAACTTCTGAACGGTGTGTGATGTGTAGAAAGTACACTTATTGTCTCCGACAAAAAGAGGTATAAAAACGGACTACCATGCCACCACCTTTATCATTCGTGATACGACAGATTCCGTGGAAGGAAATCAATGACACTATTCAAACGGTGGAGGATTACGATCGCTTATTACGAGAACTGTGTCCATTGAATTGGGGTCGCAGTGTAGTGTGTGTCTTAGTGACTTGCTTTCTGGGATTTCGTTTACCAGCCGATTCCTTGTGGACTCTTTACGAACAGTACATACCACCCAAAACATGAAAGTGGTTCCTTTAAATGTATACGAGAGACTCGCTCTGTTTAAAGCTTTGCGCTTTCATCTTGATACTTCTCAACCTCTACGGGAAAACAAGATTCGTCAACTCTTAAGCACTGAAGATGTGTACGACGACGTGTGTGTAGCTTGTGACTTGCACCCTCACTGGAAAGATGTACGTGACTGGAAAATTTGGGGCTTTGAGGCTTGGACAAAAGAAGTGGCACACTATGCCAAAGATTTGTAATCCTAAAAAATTAAAACGTTCAGTGAAAAAAGTAACTTTTAAACCAGTGTTAGTGACAGTGCCAGAAGAAGAAGAAGTCGTGACCGAGGAAAACCACTCTCTTCAGGACAGAACCGTTATCGACATCCCCGAAAGGACATTCCGGGAGGACTCTTGTGTGACTGTGCCAAGGAATGTAGAGACTCTAAGAACATTACACACTGAAATAAATTATAAAAACTCTTGTCTTGTCTGTCTTCGTGTCAAAAGTGACATTTCTTACACTACTATGGCTACCTCTACTGTCTCTGCTCCCTCTTCCTCCACTGTCAAAGTCATTGACGAATACGTTGATCGGACTAGTTGGGAGGCCTTGTATCTTCGCCATCCCTTTAACATGCTCATTGCCGGACCGAGCGGTTCAGGCAAAACCGAATTTGTCAAACGTTTGATCGAACATAAACATCATTTGATCGACCGTCCACCTCAACGAATCGTGTGGTGTTACAAAGAGTGGCAATCGGTGTACAGCCATCTGCGAGAAAGTCAAAGTGATTCCATCGTCTTTGTGGAAGGCATTCCTGGCGAGGACGACGGGATCGTGTCTGACCCTAGTCAAACCCATTTGGTTATTTTTCACGACATGTTAGGAGAAGACGAAGAAGAAATTAAACTGTGGTTTACACGTAAAGGACATCATCGTAATGCCAGTGATATTTACATCACCCAAAATTTGTTTCAACAAAGTAAAGCCCATCGCACCATCAGTCTCAATGCTCATTACGCGGTTTTGTTTAAAAGCCCTAGAGATAAATCGCAAATGCAAGTCTTAGCCAAACAGTTAGGAACGCCTTGGCTGACAAATGCGTACGACGATGCCACACAAATCCCACACGCTTATTTACTCGTGGATTTAAAACCCACTACCATCGATTATTTGCGATTTCGTACCCATCTGTTTCACCACTGGTGCCAAGACGGAGGGCCTGTCGTGTACACATCCCCTTCGTCCACTTAACAACAACGACAACAAAAAAAGTCTATAAAAACCTCGATCACTTTGGGTCTGTCTCACACATCGCCAACATGACGTCCCTTCAGTCTCATCTTCCCGTCAAATTGATTCGTGTCTTGTACGGTAGCAGTCGCAAAAAAAAAAATCCACAAATACGTGCTCGTGTCTTAGAAGCTAGTCTCAAAGAAGTCTTACGATGGTTTACGGTGACAGCACGTCAATTACTGCAAGGCATCATTCACATTCCACATCAAACCAAACGTTTTTTTTTTGTTGAGAGAAACAAAGTCGCCTTGACGCAGCTAGCCGATCCTCGCATTGGCACTCAAAACAAAAAGCAAATCATTTTGAAACCTGGAGGTAGCGGTTCTCTAGGAGGTGTCATCATTCGTTCCCTCTTAAAATGGGATCCTAATGCTCCCAAAGTCGTCCCCAAGAAAAAAGCCACGCCCAAACGTACCCAGAAGAAAAAGATAAAGAGCAACGGTGTCAAGACCAGGTAACAGCCTCAGAAAAAGAAAAAGAAAAGTCCACAGAAAACAGCTTCTACCCGCAAGATAGCGTCTTCAAAAACGTCTCCTCCAGCGGTCACACCCTCTTCCTCTTTAGCGGCAGTGGCCGCTGCTCACAAAGTTCCTGCCCCCCAAATCAAAGGCCAAGAGAGAACGGGTGTGTTACAGAGTTTACTGGATTTGTCCAAGCAAGAACTGTCCCGATTTAGTCCGTTGCGATCTCCTCCACGACCTGTGTTGCCAGTCATCAAGTTGATACAACGTAAAGACAATCAGTGGCGACGCATTCCAGTATAAAAAAGACCTGAGGCAAACGATAGGTTTAGTGTTTCTGTGCTGCTGAACGCCCAAAGATTTCCCCTCCAAGAAGTGCACACCGTTACCACCGTGTTCCTTCTTCGATCCAAAAAGGAAAAGGAAAACGAGAAAGACAGTTACGGCATCCTAAAAAGCACTTAGCCAAACATCGACGTCACCCCCAGGAAAGACGCACTCGTCCAAAGAAAAAGAGGAGCCAACAAAGAGGAGGATTCTTTGGCGATTTTGGAAAACACATCGTCACCTTTATGACGAAGTTATAGTCCCCAAAAATGGATAAAAGACCGTGTGACAAGTCATCGACGTTAGTGTATTTTTTGCTGTGTGCCACGGAACCAACGAACCAACCGAGAAAGATGTCACCCCAAAAAAGACTTTTCTCTTCTGCCCCCAAAGGAAAGAAAAGGAAAGGACTGCCACCTCGTTTAGCCAAACATTGGGACATGTTGTCCGTCCTGTCCAAAGCTCCTCCACCCATGCGAAAAACTCATTCAAACTGCCTCCAAAGACGTCATCGATACCGTGTGCGAATGTTGTCTGAATGTCTTGAAAGGCACACTACCTTTGTCTAAACACCAGAAAGAATGCTTAGCCAAACATCGACACGTTCTTCGCCAAATGGTCCAAAAAGAAAATATCCATTTCTCAAAAGAAAAAGATGTTGGTGCAACGCGGAGGAATTTTACCCTTTAATCACATGTTGCTGAAAGGAGTAATGGGAACAATAGGAGGACCATTGCAGAAAGGACTATTGGGAACGATGGGAAACATCCTGGGAGGAGGAAGATAAAATGGTCCAAGAAGATAAAACGGATCATTGGAGTCAAAAGATCTCAGATGCGATCCTTGAAATCCGATGGAAGGACGAAAACTGGTTTTAGTCCCTTACAAACGATGGATGAAATACCATCGATGGCAAGAACAACGAACCCCACATTTACCTCCAAATCTTCATTTGGCCGAGATGTCCCAGTTACAACACGAATTACAATCATTGATGGATCGCAGCGATTTGTCAGAAACGGAAAAATCTCAACGGTACGGTCAATTGTTGCAACGACTGCAACTCTTTCACCAGAAAGCTTTAGACGAAACAGCTCTACCCACTCTGAAATAGTTTAAGGCCTTGATGAAAAGTTCACCAACACCACCACTACCACCTCCAGAGGTCAAGACAGATGCAGCCCCACGGTTGCTTGAGGAAGAAGAGGCAAGAGAAGTCTTTCAAACACCGTCAGCAGCTCCCATCCCTAGTAAGATTGCAGCGTCCTTGTTGACCCCTTCCCCTACACCCCAACGAGAAGAACTTAAAGCTTGGGTTAAAAAGATGATGTCCACTCCACCTTCGACAGAAGTGAAAAAGAAAGAAGGGAAAGCAGAAGTGAAAACAGAAAAGAAGACCAAAGTCTTTCCATTACCGCCACCACCACTAACACCACAACCTTCGACTTCTACTCCCGTGGCACGTCGTACACGTAAAGTCGTTTCTAAACCACACCTTTGTCCCATTCAGAGTAGCATCAGCGAAGAGTGGATCACATATTAAAAATGGAGAAGGTGTTAGCCAGCATTTACTACGATCCATCCCATCCTGCAGGTTACGGAGGAGTTCAGAAATTGTATCGTGCTGCCAAAACTCGACTGAAAAGTGTTCGTTTACCTCAAGTGCAACGCTGGTTAAAAGAACAAGCCACGTACACCTTACACAAACCCATTCGACGAAAATTTTCCAGAAGTCGCACCCGAGTGGAGGGCATCGATCATCAATGACAAGCCGATTTAGCTGATGTCTCTCATTTGGCTACCTACAATCGTGGCTACAAATATTTGTTTTGTGTCATCGACGTCTTTTCCAAATTTGCCTGGGTCGTACCATTGACTTCCAAATCGAGCAGTGAGTTACTGCGAGCCCTCAAACTGGTGTTGAAACAAAGCGGGCGTCACCCTCTTCGGAAGCAAACTGACAAAGGCACCGAATTTCTGAACCAAGCTTTCCAAAAAGAATTGAAAAAACGTGACATTTATTTTTTCACCACCGAGAATCCCGAAACCAAAGCCAGCATAGTGGAACGTTTTCAACGCACCTTGAAGGAACGCATGTGGAAATATTTTACTCATCAATACACTCTCTAGTACAACGATGTCTTGCCACACCTCGTCCAATCGTACAACCAATCTTACCATCGGAGCATCGGACGTGCCCCCCCCCCTCCAAGAAGTGACTGTTGACAACGAAGTGACCGTCTTCGAGTCCCTGTTTGGTACGTCCCCGACAATGACTGTCCCCAAGAAAGGTGGAGTGTTGGCAGCAGGAGATTGGGTGCGCATTGGCAAAACAAAACGCACTTTCGACAAAGGTTACTTACCCAACTGGACCACCGAATTGTTTCGTGTGACCGAACGTGTGCGTGGCCGTCATCCTTCCATCTATAAATTGGAAGACATGAAAGGGGAAGTGTTAAAAGGAACGTTTTACTTGCCCGAGTTACAACGTGTGACCAAAAAGAAGACGACGTGTACGAGATAGAAAGCATTCTCGATCGAAGAACCCGAGAAGTGGGAAAACGACGTGTCAAAGAAGTAAAAGTACGTTGGATAGGATATCCTCCCAGTTTTGACTCTTGGTTCGACGCTTCGCATCTCATTGACCATAAACGAAGTGACCATCATGCCCTTCAACACAGTGACCACTGCTTCCCATAGTTCTTCTCTGCAAGATCTACAAAAGGATCTCTTGTGGGTGTGGTGTGGAGAACGTGTGCCTAAAACGCAAATCGTCATTTTGTGCCAAATCTTTGTGGTGTATTGTGTCATCGGTGCTGCCATTGCCAATCTGAGTTTGCAACAAGGAGATAAACAATTGTGGGCCATTTTACTTAGCAGTTGCATTGGTTACCTTCTTCCCAATCCGTCTCTGAAATATTCCTCTAACTGGAACAACAACAACGGGAGTCTTGCGTCGAGCGATAGTCACCCTTCCAACAGTCACCCTAACCATCCTCTTTTAGACACTCCTCTGACTTCCAGCGACTCCTCGACCATTAGAACTCTGGAATTATGAACAACCAATTTTACTTAACGTTACCCAGTGACATTTCCATGGAGGTGTTTCCCAATAACACTTTGTGCTGTTACACGGCCAAATTACCTCAGACCATCCAAATGGATCACGAAGCCAATTGGGAAGTGGCTTTAATGGAAATAATTCACCCTACACAAATCAAAAACATCGTTGAAAATCAAAACACTTTTACGGTAGAAGTTCATGACGAACAAGTGCAACAACACTTGGATGAACGCGGCAGTGCAGCTGACTCTATGAAATCACAAGATCCCAAAACTAAACGAACCACTTATCGGTTGAAAATTCCCCCAGGCTATTATTTTAGTGGCCAACATTTGGTGAACGCCATTGCTGACAGGTTCTATGCCATGTTTGGTAAAGTCTTGGAGAAAACCAGAAAAAATGTCACGATCGATTACCACAAAATAGCATTTCGCCTAATGATGAAATTTTCAGAGGACAAAGTATTGGCCATTACATTTTGTTCTGAATTGTATGACATTTTGCGTGGAGACCCCAAGTTGATCAAGATTGCAAACGAAATGCCAGCCGTAACCAGTAACTCGGATTTTGCGAAATATTTTAGATTCCCTGTAGAAATGAACCAAGGACTGAATTTGATTTTTGTGTACTCCGATGTGGTGGAGTACAACGTGGTGGGACACACCTCCGTACCGTTACTGCGTGTCATTCCTTTCAAAGTGGATTCTGCCAAGAACGCCGACGAGGAAGGTGGAAACACCCATCATGTTCACAGCAAATTTGTACATCCTCACTATTTGCCCGTCATTAAGTCTTATTTCGACACTGTCAACATTACTATAAAAGGAGTTCTGGGACAAAATATTCCATTCACCAAAGGGAAAGTCACAGTGAAACTCCATTTTCGAAAACTATTACTCTAACCTTTTGTCAGTCATGTATCCTGTGTACCAAGGAGTCGCTCGACAGGAAGGACATGGTTTAGGTGATATGCTAAAATCAGCCTTTCGTACAGAGGCTCCCATTTTGAAACCGATGGTGACACGGGGATCGCACACCTTGAAAGATGCCGCGTTGACGCAAGGTAAAGAATTTCTCCAAAATGTCATCATTAACAAACAAAATCCCAAAGAAGCTTACTTGAGAGCAGGCAAATATGTCCTACTTCAAACGGGCAAAGACATTTTGGGCCGGTGAGAAACTACTATAAATGCCCTGGGTGATGCCGAGTCAAGCATTCCTGCTTCCCTGACGCCACAGCAAGGACAAGGCAGAAAAAGACGACGATAACACCCCTTCAGAGGACTTCACACCCCTAGAGCTAGAAAGACTAAGAAAAGAAAAACCGTCCGAGAGTTAGACGTTTTTGATTATTAAATCAGAGAAAATGATGCACCGAGAGTCTTGCGCTTGTTCCAAGTCGGAACTGGATCTGTTTGCCATGCCACCCACCATGATGACGATGCAAGAATCCCAATGGGTCGAATTTCATCCCGTCTCCTCTTTGACGGACGCAGCTCCCATCGAGTTTGAAATCAAAGGACAACCCGAAGGTTACATCGATCTGAATAGCAGTTACTTGTACCTGAAACTCAAGGTGATCAAAACCGACAACACCAATCCGGGTGCCGATGCCAGAGTAGCTCCCGTCAACAATTTCATGCATTCCTTGTTCAGCGAAGTGGATTTGTACCTGAATAACAAACTAGTTAACAGCAGTATGGATACTTACCCTTACCGAGCGTACCTGGAAAATCTCTTGACGTACGGAAAAGAGGCCAAGTACACTCATCTGGATGCTTGCGTAGTATGGAAACCTGACACTGCAGGTGAAGACACGTTTAACGATACAGCCCTGACAGCCGATGACAATCCTCACAATGTGGGTTTTAACGACCGTCGAAAGAAAATCCTCCAAGGTCGTAGTTTAGAACTGATGGATCGTTTGCATTTGGGCATGTGGTTGCAAGACGAGTATTTGCTGAACGGAGTGGATATTCGCCTGAGACTCAATCGCAGCAGTGTTGCTTTCTATTTGATGACTCATACCAATGAGTAGAAAACCATCATCCAAGAAGCCAGACTTGACGTGCGTCGCGTAGAAGTGTTACCTGAAGCTGGAAACGACATCAGTCACACATTGAGCAGATCGACCACCAAGTATCCGATACGACGTGTAGAAGTGAAAACGTTCACCATTGCTGCTGGACTCCGATCCAAGATCGAAGATCATCTGTTCCAAGGACAGTTACCCAAACGTTTAATCATCGTCAGTAATGCAGCCCTCAACGGAGCCCACGATCAAAATCCTTTCCAGTTTAAGCATTTCTGAGTGTCGAAGATCGAAGTCAGTCGCGATGGTAAGACTTTGTGTACCAGACCCTTCGAACCTAACGTTGCCCAGAAGAATTACTTGAGATAATACTTGGGAGAATAGCGTGAAAACAGAACCCCAAGACCAAGACAAAGAGAACGAGGTAGTGGTCACGTCCAGATGGCCAGAGCAAGAACAATATTTAGTGTCCTGTTTTGCTAAACACCTGGCGGATGCAATTACGGAATTGAGTAAGAAATATTGTTATGCATGTCAAAACAATCATCCCAGTCAAATTCAACACGATAAATGTATGATGATCAGTCAAGATGAAAAATTGGACGAGTATCTGGACGACGCTTGGAGTCTCATCTCGGAAGAAGCAGTGTTGCATGAGTGATATAAATGCTTGCGTGATCATTCCTGCCCTCCACTGACTACTCTGGAGATCTATTGCATCGAAGCTCTCTTAGCCCAGAGTGCGGAGACAAGGCGAAGAAGATGCTACTTGACAGAGCGTTTCAAACAAAAAGTCAGAATTGAATTGATGACTTATCATTACCTGTGAAAAAAACAACACAACAAAAAAATGGATACCTGGGAACTTTATTACCTTTTGAACAATAGTTCGTATACTGCTTCTTGGAATCCTGTCGTGTGCGTTAAAGATGAACTACCTCATCGCAAACCTCAAGACCATCAAGCTTATGTCATCAACACGGACGACAGTCATCTCCCAGGAACTCACTTGTTGCCGTCTACTTCCCTCAAGAGAACTGTGTGGAATATTTTGATTCGTATGGATTACCCCCTTTGGAAGACGATATCATCGACTTTATGAGAAGAAATGCCCAGACGACACGATTCAATAATGTGAAATTACAAGGCACAGATTCCATGGTGTGTGGAGAATATTGTGTATATTTTCTTCATCATCGCAGTCTCGGATATCCTTAGAATATTTAGTGACTTATTTTGATCGTCACTCTTCTAGAAACGATGAGAAAGTAGATCGATGGTTTTGTGACTATTATGGCTATCTTTTGTCTTTAGCTAGGAAATGTAGTGTACATCAATGACCTCATGACTTTCATCAATGGAAATCTCACATGATTTCTCAACGTTGTCAGCCTTGTCAAAAATAATTTCTTTGATGTTATTGTTACTTGTTAATTGTTAGTAGTTGATTGTTTGTTTGAATAAAAAGTGTTGTGTTTTGAAAAAATGTGTCTGTCGTTTGTTTTCAAAAAAATACTGTGATTATATGCTCTTTGACTTTCTCTCTATCCCTCACCATGACATTAGCTATCATAGCGTTCCGACACGAAAACCAAGTCGGGATGTTTTCTATCGCATCCGCGTTTGAACCATATAAAGCGGGTTGGCCTCCAGTCTGGCCATCCACTGTTGACTCGTCAACCTATGAAGATGCCTTCCAGACTAGCCAAGCTGAACGAAGCTTACGTGAATTTACATCGTGTCAGGCTAAACCTGATACCGAAGCCTGAAGAGATAGAGAATGTCAGGATGTTCGCCATAGCCCAAGACCTGGTAGAAGAGGTCTTCAGAGAGGAGATCAAGAAAGAACAAGAAGAATGGACAGAGAAGTACAGACTTCAGAAGCAGAGAGAACAGCAACAACAACAGCAGCAGCAACAGCAGCAGCAGCAGCAGCAAGAACCAGATAGAGATTTTGTCGACTGCCGTGTGGACACCAAAGAGTTCTCCTTCTCTTTTCGCAGAAGCAGGCCGTATCGTATAGGAAAGTCTGCTGCCAGACGGGGACGCAATCTTAGACTCCGCGTCAATAAAAAACAGCCCTTTTCAGGGCTACCCCAATACTCTCGAAAAGACATACTAATTCAATTGCCAAAACAAAGTTGTGTGTTTGTGTCTTTAAAAATTGAAGTGTGTCTATAAGCATTCACTTTCTCTGTCTTGTCAGAGAATGTATGTCTGTGTTTGTAAGTAAAAAAAGTCAACGTGAGTGTTTCTTTTAGGTCCGCACGTTTGATGTGATGGTACGTTTTGGTGTTAGGGGATGTTTACCTTCACGTCCGTGCTTCAAGTATATAAAGCGACGCGATCGTCAGTCTGGCTACCCATCGTTGACTCGTCAACACTGAAGATGATTAGCAGAACTGCTAAGCTTTTAGAACTTCAAATGCACCTGGAGTATGCCAGACGTCTCCTGGACGAGCTGGCTATGGTGGCCGTTGCAGAAGAAGCCAGGTTGAAAGAAGAGGAGGAAAAAAGAAGAAAGAAGAGGAGAAAGAAAAGAAAAGAGGAATCCTGCCTCACCTCATCATGAGACCAGTGTGTGAGGTGAAGCCAATGATAAGTACACCTGCACAACCAGTACCGCCTCCTCAACCACAGCCACAGACACAATAAAAACAACGTCAGCCACAACCTCTACCAAGAGCCGCTGTCCTCCAGACAGAAAACTGGGAGGAGGAGGAGGCCTTAGAGGAATTGGAGAGACAGCGGCAAGTGTGAGAGCCGCAGAGACCTCATCATCATCCCAGGGTCTGGCATAGGAGAAGACAGAGGGAACAGGTCTTCACTATCCCTCAAAGTGAAGACTGGGAGAATGAAGCTACTCAAGCCCCGTCTGCACTTGGAAACATAAGAATTAACTGGGAGCAAGATTGGAGTAGGAGATGCGTGTGCGGTGCCCGCCCTGGGAGACGTCATCATTAACCAGGTGCATTTGGAGTTCTAAAAAAAACAGCCCTTCTCAGGGCTAACCAGATCTCTAGAAAAGAGAGACTATTCAATTTGCCAATTTGTATGAATGTGAAGTAGTGTGACTATAAACACTAACTTCATTACTGATGTGTGTATGTGTGTGTGTGTGTGTGTGTTTGTGTGTGTGTGTGTGTGTTTGCGTTCGCGTTCGTTGGTGTGGATAGTCTATGTGTGTATGTTTTATGCTTTCTCGTTCGTTGGTGTTGATAGTAGATATGTATATGTTTTATGCATTCGCATTCGTTGGTGTGGATAGTATATGTGTGTATGTTTTATGCATTCGCATTCGTTGGTTTGGATAATATATATGTGTCTGTTTTGTGCGTTCTCATTCGTTGGTGTGGATAGTATATGTGGTGTTTTATGCTCTCGCCTAGCGTTTGTGCGGATAGTAGATAATGTGGTGTTTTATGCGTTCACCTAGCGTTTGTGTGGATAGTAGATATGGTGTGTTTTGTATGCGTTCGCGTACGTTGGTGTGGATAGTAGATATGGTGTGTGTTTTGTATGCGTTCGCGTACGTTAGTGTGGATAGTAGATATGGTCTGTGCTTTTCTTCTCTTCCCGTCTGTGTGGATAGTAGGTATGTGTATGTTTTATGCATTCTCATTCGTTGGTGTGGATAGTATAGTGTGTTTTATGCATTTGCATTCGTTTTTGTGGATAGTAGATATGTGTATGTTTTATGCGTTCTCGTTCGTGGGTGTGGATAGTATATATGGGTGTGTTTTATGCAATCGCGTACGTTGGTGTGGATAGTATATATATGTCTGTTTTATTAGTTCTCATTCGTTGGTGTGGATAGTATATATGTGTGTTTTATGCATTCTCATTCGTTGGTGTGGATAGTCTATGTGTCTGTTTTATCCATTCGCATTCGTTATGTGGATAGTCTATGTGTCTGTTTTATACGTTCTCGTTCGTTGGTGTGGATAGTCTATGTGTCTGTTTTATGCATTCTCATTTGTTTGTGTGGATAGTAGATATGGGTATGTTTAATGCGTTCTCATTCGTTGGTGTGGATAGTATATGTGTGTGTTTTATGCATTCGCGTTCGTTGGTGTGGATAGTATATATGGGTCTGTTTTATGCATTCGCATTAGTTGGTTTGAATAGTACATGTGTATGTTTTATGCGTGAATCAGAAATAAAAAATATAAATATTATAATCTTGAATCAGAATCAAAATAAAAATAAAGATAGTTCTGAATCAGAGTAAAAATAAAAAATAAATATTATAATCTTGAATCAGCATAAAAATAAAAATAAAAATATTTCTGAATCAGAATCAGAAATAAAAAATAATTCTAATGTTGAATCAGAATAAAAATAAAAAATATTTTAATCTTGAATCAGAATAGAAATAAAAATAAAAATGTTTCTGAATCAGAATCAGAATAAAAATAAATATTATAATCTTGAATCAGAATAAAAATAAAAATAAAAATATTTCTGAATCAGAATCAGAAATAAAAAATAATTCTAATCTTGAATCAGAATAAAAATAAAAAATATTTTAATCTTGAATCAGAATAGAAATAAAATTAAAAATATTTCTGAATCAGAATCAAACAAAATTATAATCTTGAATCAGAATCAGAATAAAAATTAAAACAAAAATATTTCTGAATCTGAATAAAAATAAAAATAAAATATTTTTAAATCAGAATCAGAATAAAAATAAAAATATTTCTGAATCAGAATCAGAAAATATTTTAATCTTGAATCAGAATCATAATAAAAATAAAGATAAAAATATTTCTGAATCAGAATCAGAATAAAAATAAAAATATTTCTGAATCAGAATCAGAATAAAAATAAAATATTTCTGAATCAGAATAAAAAATAAAAATAAATATTATAATCTTCAATCAGAATCATAATAAAAATAAATATTATACTCATTCGTTGGTGTGGATAGTCTATGTGTCTGTTTTATGAATTCGCATTCGTTGGTGTGGATAGTAGATATGGGTGTGTTTTATGCATTCGCGATCGTTGGTGTGGACAGGAGATATTGGGATTTTTTTCTTTCTCCCTTTCTTTTGTGTGTGTATTGGTCTTTGTCCCTATAAAACTCCCATATCAAATTCATTTCACCTACCTACATACAAGTATCGTGTATTCAGGTCAGCCAGTTCAGTGACGTCACACAGTATGGAGTATTCAGGTCAGCCAGTTCAGTGACATAACCGAAGCTTGAAATTTTGAGGCTATAAATATAGACTTGGGTTTTCCACAGGTTGTAGCTATAAATACATACAAGGGTTTTTAAACAGAAATTGACCAAAAATTGTAGCTAAAAATAGACCCTACCTGTTCCATTCCTCTTGTCGCTAGACAGGCCCAATATTTTTTTGTCACTAGACAGGCCCAATATTTCCCCATGTTCAATTCCCCTCGTCCGTAGGGTACAAAGTAGGGTCCCGTGAGGCTATAAATCTTGAGGCTATAGTAAAAACGACCAAATTTAACACAGAAGTCTACGTGAGGCTATAAATCTTGAGGCTACGGTACAACCTTCTAAATTTAACATAGAGGTCTACGTGAGGCTATAAATCTTGTCGCCAGGGTACAACCCCTCTAATTTTGTCGCTAGAAATCTTGTCGCCAGGGTACAACCCCTCTAATTTTGTCGCTAAAAATCTTGTCCGTAGACGTACCCAGAGGTCTTGTAATGCTAATTCCCATTGTCCGTAGATCGCCCCAGGGTATTATTTTGTCCGTAGAAATCTTGTCCGTAGACAGGCCCAGGGGGTCTTGTAATGTATTGTCCCATTGTCCGTAGATCGCCCCAGGGTGTGCTTTTGTCCGTAGAAATCTTGTCCGTCTATAGTCCCACCCATGTTAAAATTCCCATGTTAATTCCCATTGTCGCCAGGGTACAACCCCGTTAGTTTAACATAGAAGTCCCATTGTTGCTAGGGTGCCCCACTGTACTACTGACTTGCTCTATATACGTACAAGCCTTTTCTAAAGTTTAACGCAACGATGCATCATTCATTAATTAATTTTAACTGAATTTTGGTATGTAGCACGAAATTGATGATTCCAAACACGTGGAATGCGTGGAGTTGATATATAAAATAATAAAGATAAATAAAATTTATATTTACAAAATATTTTGAAAAATATGAACTTTTACAAAAGCCAAGCACGTATGCATGATTTACACGCGAATTCAAAAGGGATGTAGAAAAATCAGACATGTTTAAAGGGGAAAGACATTATTATGAAAACTTGGATTTGATGAAAATAGGTCTCACCTGTCCTACGGAGAAATCTATCTGATTTTCTACCCTTACCTTATCTCGTTCAAGTTGTCTCGGTCATGGTGTCCACGCACTAGCCACAACGCCTGTATGAACTATTTCGTTTTCAAAAGTTAAAACTATCTTCACAAAGTACTTTTTCAAAAGTTAATCGTTGTCCTTATTTAATAAACTCAATTATTTGTTGCTATTTTTCATAACTTCCATTGATTAAATGAGGTAATATTGCAATCCTGTCAAATGCATTATAATTATTTACTCACAGTTAGAACGTGTGTAATATTTTTAGCAAGAGTGAAAATGTATGGCTGGTACGTAGTCTCAACTATGACGTCTTGCATACGAAAAAATGTAAACTCTTCGATCAATCTTTCATACTTACATAAAAGCATATGTTATAGGTAGCCTTGCTATCTTTGTTAAAGACTGCCCACCCCCCACCCCTACTTCCCTAATAGATACCATTGCTGATAACAATCTAAATTATTTTATCATAACGTAACTGGAATCACAAGATTGCAACAACAATAGAAGAATATTGTGTTACAAGAAGACGTGGGAAAATCACGTCCAGACGCCACGCAAATTTTGATGATAAACATTTTCTTGATGATGTTAATAAAATACTTGTACAAGTCATTGACACATTTCATTTATATTAATAATAAACATTGAACATTTGACAAAACTAGTATTGGAGGTCATTGAAAATCATGTTTCAAAAAGCAAAAGTACCCATCCCCTATGAAATCAGCTCTATTTGCATTTTGGTGATATTTTTCATAACTTTCAATCTGCTTTTAGAACGGGTATGGTTGATAAACACCTCTATGAGAAACTGATGGATGACTCTGGAGGGGTTCCAATGAGAGTGCAATACTAATGGACCTATCCAAGGCCTTCGATAGTCTTTCACACAGCCTCATCATCTAACATCCTTGAAAGCCTATAACACCAGACCAATTGAAAACTATTTGTATAACCGAAAACAACGCGTAAATCCTGGCTCTCGATATACTAACTGGGATTTGACCTCCAAAGGAATACTGCAAGACTAAATACTAGGAACTCTGATATTTAATATACTTATAAATGACATTTTGGACATCAGAAAAGAAATAACACTGTATAATTACGCTGATGGTAACACTATATCCACCATCCAAAATGATCCAAATAATTTAATATGTATTCAACAAAATGAGAGCAAGATTCTGACTGACTGGTTTGATGACAGTTATATCCAATTTCAGCATTATTATAAAATACCCTGTAAGGACTGTGTACAAATTCTTGGAGTAGATATCGATTTAAAAATAAATTTTAGCATCCGGGTATCTAAGAGTTGTCAAAACACAGCAAGACTATTCAACGTCTTGCAACATCTCAACCAATATTTGTCTACTAAACCCAAGTTCCCAATCTGAAAATGCTTTTTGAAGTTAAGCGTCAACAACTGCACCCTTATTTGGAGTCAAAATGGAAAAAAAAAAAAATACAGTACTGGGTAAAAGAATATTTTCATGATTCAAATGATGACTAAAATAGCTCATATAACTCTCTGCTAAGAAAACAAACATTATTACTCTAAACGTCAGTAGCCAGTAGCTCACGATAAATAGATACTGACCTACATAATATTCATCACAGGAAAACACCTAATTACTCGAGTAATCTGGTCACATTAAAAATCTGCAACTATAATCTTAAAACACTAAAAGCGGACAACTGTAGCAAAGGTAAAGACTACACGATATGGCAATCTCTCTTTCAAAATGTCATGCCATAAGACCAGTGGCGGATTTAGGCATAAGCTAAACAAACTATAGCTTAGGGCCTCACAGTCTGAATTCACAGTCTGAAGGGGCCTCTCAAATTTATTTTATACCAAATAGGGCCTCTACAGATTCCAATAGCCTAGGGCTTCGCTATGTCTAAATCCGGCACTGCATAAGACTCTGGAACAGCATGCCCAATAAATTGAGAACATAGAATTCAGCAGGCCGGTTCAGACGTAGTCTTGGCTGCACTGTAAATGTGCTCATTCTCGCTCTGTTTTCAGCTTTAAGGGTACCTTCTTCAAAGAGAAAATTTGAATTAAATTCTGCATCGCCAACGCTTAGTTTACTTACTAACCTTAATAGACACACACACATCTATATATATATATATATATATATATATACACACACACACACACACACACACATATATATATATATATATATATATATATATATATATATATATATATATATATATATATATATATATATATAAATGGTATGACTCGGCCTGGGATCTAGCCCATAACCTCAAGCATCAGAGGCGGATTCTCTAACCACTTAGGCCACCAGAACGGTCCGCCTCGGATGCGGGAGTTCGCGGATTCAAACATCAGCCGAATCATGCCAAAGACTTACAAAATTGTACAAACTTCTGCCTCGCTTGGCGCTCAGCACTTTAGAGGTTAGTGTTAGGACTGGTCGGCCTGGTGTCAAGATAATGTGACTGGGTGGGACATCATGTTACATGTCTGCGGCATGATGCCCCAGTACTAGACGTCATTATGAACTGCCTCACTGCAGACATCGTAGAGCAAGGGCTTGAAAATTGTTAAAGCTACGTTAAGAATCCGAATCACACACACACACACACACACACACACACACAGACACACACAGACAGACAGACAGACAGACATCTACTAAGATGCTGTATGTCATAATCGCAGGTTACACCGTTATGATGCCTGAGAGTGACCTAAAACTCCTGCGGAAATTAGGGGCCATGAATATACAATAAAATTAAAACATTTTACTTGTACGAAAACGTGAAAGATAATGAATTTACGAGGAATGGTTGCTTGACAAATTGATATCACAGGAAGCGTAATTCACCTCTGTAGATGACAGTTACGGATGGGAATGCATAAATCTCTTTTAGCCAGACGGTTTTAAAATGCATCATTTTGACGTTTATAGTCCCATTTGATCGCCACTGAATGGCGATGAATAAACAAATTTTACTGCAGAATTAATCTTTGTATCGATTATAAGACTTAGCCATTATTAATTCCTGGTTTATGTTGAATTTGGTGTAATTATTTGTTCCTGTTTTGTTCGTGGTTTGTGTCAATCATAAAACGCTAGCACTATCGGTAGCTCCTATATTTCAGTTGTAAATATCTCTATTCCGTCTACGTGCTTTCTGCAAAGTAGGTATTTGGGACTCTGAAAACTTTCTTCTTGTGTTTCTTCTTTTATTCTTACTACTACTACTACTACTACTACTACTACTACCACAGCAACTACTACTACTACTGTTACCGCTATTACTATTGCTACTACTACTACTGCTCTTAATACTACTTCTACTACTGCTGCTGCTGCTACCGCTACTACTACCATTACTGCTACTACTACTACTACAGCTGCTACTACTACTACTGCTGTTTCTACTACTACTACTACTACTACTACTACTACTACTACTACTACTTATTATTATTATTATTATTATTATTATCATTGGAGAGAAGTGTGGGTAAAAACTGATGAAAGCAGTTGTTTTGAAATTTCATTTTAATATTTTTGCGAAACACGATAAAGTATGTTCCCGAGTGAAATTTTAGAATATAGAATTGACGGTGAAACTGTCGAACCTGTTTAATGAGGCAATTTATATTATAAAAAAAGAAGACATTTCGGCCTATCGCGGCGACTGTCAATCCACTATCGCACAGCAGAAATTCCAACTACCCACTCGCAATATTTTCATCTTGATGGTGTGGATGTTCACGGTCAAATCTTTATAACTTCCACATTTCTTCTCCACTTTATTGAAAGTTTTTGCTTTAAAAATCCTTCTTTCAATCCTCATCATTGTTTTTAAGGGGAAAAAAATCTATAGAAAAAAGTCATTGCTACTTAGTCGGTGGACTAATCTCTTCAGGTCTGAGATACCTATGTCCCCTTTTACGCCACTTCTAGATAATTTCTTGCTTTTTCATTGGTCAAAATGCGAAAAATCCCCATACCCATCCATTATAAAACTTTACTTGACTCTATACCATAGTTGGAACATTCTGACCCATCTAAAAGGCTGCATTTACTTCTATCGAATATTTCAAAGTCTGGAGTAATAGTTTGTTACTCGAAATTTTGAGTAAAGTTCAATGATGGAGAAGCCGGGTCATTGTAATGTTATGTCACGAATGCCGCCATTTTACTCCCAAGTCGTTGAACCGGATTGCTCTGAAATGATGTAGTTAAACAACGCCAGTACCGGCACATACCATGTGACTTAGGGTCAGCCTCGTTATTAGTTATGATCTCAGTCATTTTTTAGTTGAGTTTTAGAGAAGAAAGATAAATGGTAATACCAACAGTGATATATTTTATATTAATAGTGAGTCAGCAGAAATTTTGTTCACTGACAACTGCCTCCCACTTCCGGTGTTCGTGAGACTTCATATAACTACCAATCACAGTCACTGAAAAAAGTTCGCACTTTTGTTCATTATTCACCGCACCTTGATGTGACCAACCAATCACTGCAGCTCAAGAGTGATTTTCCAAACTAGCCGCTGTGGGAATGACGTCAGTATTTTGCGAATGACATTGCAAACTAACCAAACACGAGGCCAACATATCGATAAGCTACCAGTTTAAGGTATTGTCCCAATTTAGGCCAGTACCGGACAAACTTCCACTCACACGTTATCATTCCATATCCGCTCACTAACAAACAATACTAATGTGGAGAATACAACAAATATTTTGGAAAAGAACAAAAGAGAAGAGGTGGTGGTGGTGGTGAAACATTGCATGAAGCAGATTAAAAAGTAGTTTTCATTTAATAAATCAATTAAAATAAAAGACTTTTCTCGTCTTTCAAGCTTATAATTGAATATAAACTTGAGGGTCTTTGCTAAAGTCTGTTCAAAGATTAAATTCAACTGTTTTGCTGTGCAGTGCATGACCTAAACACTTGGCATGGCCAGCTGTGTAAGAAATGTAAGTCATTTCAGAAACTATTGACCTTTAATGGGTGTTAACATAAGGGATCAATGTGAATACATACATGAACTGCATGACTATACATGCCATACCATTCCATGACCACACATGCAATACCATTGGAAGACCATATGCCATACAATTCCATGACCATTCATGTCATACCATTCCATGACCACACATGCAATACCACTGCACGACCATACATGACATACAATATCATGACCATACATGACATACAATTGCATGACCATACATGGCATACCACTGCATAACCATAAATGACATACAATTGCATGACCATACATGGCATACAATTACATGACCATACATGGCATACCACTGCATAACCATACATTACATACAATTGCATGACCATACATGGCATATAGTTACATGACCATACATGGTATACCACTGCATAACCATACATGACATACAATTGCATGACCATACATGGCATACAATTACATGACCATACATGGCATACCACTGCATAACCATAAATGACATACAATTGCATGACCATACATGGCATACAATTACATGACCATACATGGCATACCACTGCATAACCATACATGACATACAATATCATGACCATACATAGCATACAGTTACATGACCATACATGGCATACCACTGCATAACCATAAATGACATACAATTGCATGACCATACATGGCATACAATTACATGACCATACATGGCATACCACTGCATAACCATACATTACATACAATTGCATGACCATACATGGCATATAGTTACATGACCATACATGGTATACCACTGCATAACCATACATGACATACAATTGCATGACCATACATGGCATACAATTACATGACCATACATGGCATACCACTGCATAACCATAAATGACATACAATTGCATGACCATACATGGCATACAATTACATGACCATACATGGCATACCACTGCATAACCATACATTACATACAATTGCATGACCATACATGGCATACCACTGCATAACCATACATTACATACAATTGCATGACCATACATGGCATACCACTGCATAACCATACATTACATACAATTGCATGACCATACATGCCATACCATTGCAAGACCATATATGTAATACCATTCATTGCATGCCATATTATTACATGACCATACATGGAATAGCAGTGCATGACAATACATGGTATACCATTGCATGACCATATATGCCATACCATTTCTTGGCCATACATGCCATACCATTAAGTAGCTATACATGGCCCAGGCCAACCATACATGGCATACCATTACATAGCCATACATGCAGCGATGTCTAGGAAACTGAGCTACAAGTGATAAAGAGTGGCTGGGGTACTTTGCTGTAGCAAACTTGTTCGCTAGAAATATTAAACTACGATAGAAGGAGAAACTTACAGCGCAAACTTTCATTCTGTAACACAGTGAGATGATCCCCGCGAGACCATTATACAAAATATTATTTGCTCTATACGTTACTCTGAAATAGCGGGACAAAACTGCTTTACTCCTTTAAAGATCTATTATTGTGTATTAAAACTATTTCATTCCATCGGCAACAGCAGTAATTCGACTTACGTTTCCACACAAATTAACTTAAAGTCATAAAAATGCACTCTCTCCTTGTATACTTGGTATAGTTTTGCTTCAGATTGCAGCTAGAGGCGTAATGTGACCATATTGCACGTTGTCAAGTTCTAGACAGGGAAATCCTTAATTACCTTCTAAGCTTGAGCTTTTTTCCACTAGAATTTTTGTCTCTTTACATTTAACTCACCCTCGTTTTACAATTTATATGACATTTTGAATCATGCAGTGTAAAAAAATAATAATTTTTAATAGCGTGGTGTCCGTAAATAGGTGCCCCTAAATTTAGCTGCTAACATTAATGATAAAAATTTGCACCAATACGGTATGAACCGACATTATAAAGCGCGCATGGGTAACTTCCTCCACGGCTAGAGCCGGAAAAATGAATTTTAAAGCCATACGCTGTGACATAAATAAAACGATAAAACCACGCAACGGTCTGATTTTTCTCACTCCTGGTATAAAAATCCTATAAAATCCATGTATGGAAAAAACAAAAAGGATGTCACTAGAGTAAATATGTAAAATCTGTTTGAACCAAGTTATTGTTTGTTGCACAGAAAGCGGAAGCGGACATAATATATAGGTTCTTGTTGTGATTGTTATCTTTACTTTTTAAAAGTTTGGTAAACATTCTCCAATTACAGAACATTTTTGCCTTTCATTAAGGAAAGACAGTCCAGTATTGTCCGGCATACGATTCTAATTTCATCAAACGTGCCTTGTACACCATTCTACTGTTTTGCTAAATCTTTCTTTACAACTTTACGAAAGACAGTCTAACAAATAAAATATTGGTTTACTTCAAGAAAATAAACAGTACCAAAATACCCGTATGTAAAAGACTAAAACAAATAAAAAATCCACAGTCTAATAAGGAAGATAATACTTTCTGACAATATTTACAAAGGCAATGCGTAATATGGGTTGTTTTCACTGACGTCACGCTAAGGTACACAATTTCCCACAATGCAACGCGATTAAAGTAGCATCGTCATTTTGAGTCCCAAAACAAATCTATTGCTGACTTTGATAGTTACGATGGCGAAGACAACAAAAAATGATCTGAATATCTTGATAGACAATCGAAGAGTATAATTATATGGCTATCAGAAGTTTTTATTATGATCAGGTCTAATAATCTATTTTTTCAGATCGACATAGATATGTTAGATTCCGTCATGTACGTAAAGAAATTAAGTAATCTTTATAATAAACATCAACCAAACTATCATGGAAGGTCAGTAGTAGATTAAAGTATACTAAATTAGAGAAAAGACGAATTGGAAGGCCTTGCCGTGCTTATTACAATACATAGCAACAAACAGCATGTGGTGTACCAAAGTTGAAGCATTTATTTTGCATCAGTTCTGGATAATGGGCACGTATAAAAGCGACTGTACATCTTGTCCTTACAAAAACAAAATGTAGTTCTTTCATTGTAATATCTAATAAAGCTTAGACTTTTCAGCACCAGAAAAAAGGTAGAAGAAAGATGATGTATTTGCAGGTGATATTTTATTTTTATAATGACGATAAAAACTCCATTGACTATTTCATTCTTACAATTATTGCGATATTATTTTTTTCCTTTATGAACAAATACAAATTTTAAGCCTTGCTCATTATGATACTCTTTGTGCACTGTTAACATTGATTTTGAAATCCATATTAGCGTCGTTAGATTCCCGTTATGCTCTTGCCAATCCCATTCTTCCATTTCCGCACCGAGTGAAGTCGTCAACTTGCCATTATTGTAGAAGCATTTTATTTATAAAAAAAATTGTCTGTATAAATTTCAGCTATAAATTACATCAACACAAACTTATAAGGTGTGTATTTACGGCACTGTGCAAGTGTCCAGATAAAGTTTATAAAATTATTATGGAATTTCCTACGGACAAGTCCTCTTTTACCCTGTTATAAAAGTTGTTATCATATTTTGGTAAACGTCGTTGATTCTAGATTTAGCTTTTTAATTTCATTCAGCTTTCCTCATATTATCTCGTCATTGTTGTGTAATTCTGTCTGCAAGACTGGGCAATTTAGCTATCATCTGAATGTAATTACATTGCTCGTCTACCTTGTACAACCAAGTTCCATTTATTTTCATGGATTCAACAGTAAATGTCCTAAATCATCTCTTTCGATTTCATGAAATGAAGTTACAACTGCTGATGCGACTTTGGACAACACGCTGAAGTAGAAAATAGAAGCAAGAGACTTTTATTGCTTCCCTAGATTTAAGAGTTCCGAGAATTAGTTTAGAAGATAAATGAAATTTACTGGGAAACCACGCGATTACAAAAGGTAATCAAGCGAATAAATAAATAATAAATAAATAAATAAATAAATATATAAATAAATGAATAAATAAATAAATAAATAAATAAATAAATAGAAGAAAAAAAAAAAAAAAAAAAAAACCAAAATAAATAAATACATATTTAGATTTAGATTTTTAACGTAGCTTTAAAAAGTTTCAGTCATATCGCTACAATGTCTGTAGTGTGGCAGTTTATAGCGATATCTAGCACTGGGGCATCATGCCGCAGACATGTAGCATGATGTCCCACCCAGTCACATTATCCTGACACTAGTGTTATGTATATGTAATTTAATTATTTGTTTGTTAGTTTTAAATTTTTTATTTTTCATTTTATTCCGTTACATGTTATTGTAATGATAATTTTGTCTACTGGATTTGATTTCTTTTAGAAATTCAATTCAGTTCTGTTTGACCTGATAAACAGCCAGTAGTTGAAACATTGTGGCTAATTGCTGACCTTGATTCAGAAATCGGATCGAGTTTGGTGTAAACAACTTTTTTTATTCATTTATTCATTCTAAGAGGAAGATTCATTTAGTGTTTATGAAGGCCATACCTGGAGTACGTGACAAATAATATTTGTTTATTGTTACAAATTTTTGGTTTTCCCAGTGGGATAAAATTTTGACCCCCATCCGGGAATCTGTTTTGCGTTTTAGTCAGGCTAATAACTCATGTTATCATAAGAATCATTTAGTTGTGGTTTAAACCACTGAAGCTCAAAGGTGTTTTGTTGTGACCAGTTTGAGTTGAAAATTTTTATTTTTTCGAATTAGTAATTTATTTTCCCTGGAAAATACTAGTGCTCATCAGAATTCTTGGACAAAGACATTTTTTGAAATTTATTAAGAAATTCTAAACTGAAATATTATTTCTTTGTGATTCAACAAAGAACTGTTGACGCATCAAGACAAAGCTGACCATCGAAGACGTCATTGCCTTCCATCTTGGAATTTCATCGGGATTCGAAATGTGATTCACTTAGGACTTTTTATTGATAGGACTTGTGTTTTTTAATTCTTGGATCAATATTTGGATTTGATTCATAAACCGTAAGTCCTTTTTCTTATTTTTACCTTGTTTTTCTAGGGAAATAAATTATTTGTTAAATTTTACAAAGCTTGTTGGCTTCACTTTTTTGTTGTTACTTTTGTACGAGCCTAGACACGTAGCACTAGGCTGACCAGTCCTAACACTAAACTCTTAATGCTGAGCACCAAGCGAGGCAGCTCCTAGTACCATTTTTATAAGTCTTTGATATGACTCAGCCAGGGTTCGAACCTGCGACCTCCCGCATCCAAGGCGTTTGCTCTAACCACTTAAAATCGTCAGTGAAATATTAAATATAACCAGATAAAAACTTATATGCGATAAGTATACGAATCAATAATAACTCCCAAAATGCACATGATTTTACCGTCTTTTGACATTTTTGCTTCGATGAACTTGACTTTAAGGTCTGAATATGACTATGGTACATGACACATCGTCCAGTCATGATTAACACTTGGGTAGAATTTGTTCAAAATGTCTCCATTAGTTGAAAAGTATCAAACCCGGAATGGAAACATGTCACTCGCATATAGGTAACTGGGTACCATTTTCTCTTGCTCTGACCTTGACCTTTAAACCTACGAACCTGACTAAGGTCAAAGGCACTCCTTCTATATAGTACGCTAGAGATTAGCTAATACAGGAAGTTTCGTCCGCAAAATAATGTTTGAATAATAAATAAAACATACATCAATCAAATACGCTACGAATTGCTAAAGTAACAAAATGTAGATGCTAAGTTTAGTGCTGCTAAAATAGCGTTTTACGGTTTCTATGAGATATACATTGAAAACCGTCTCCCATATTTGTTGCCACAGACTGGCCTTCTAATTCTCTTTCACTTCATAATAAAAATTCAGAACTGGTTTTCAGACCAGAAATATATACGGAATCAATCCAAGAGAAATGACACTACAAAAAATGGCGACCGACTACCATTGTAAAACTTGCAAAACCTCTTTAGACTATGAAATAGTATTTTAGCAGGGCTAAACTTAAAACCTACCTATATGGTAACGTGATTGATACATTTATTTTTGTTTGTTACTCAAATATCACTATCTGAAGGAAGTTATTACATAGACAACCCGGTATTGGATAATCTCGAGCGTATAATTATGATATATATGATCATATAATAATAATAATAATATATACAACCCGCTGAGGGAAAAATGTAAAGGCCATACATGGAAAAAGGACACACTAAAATACTCTATGATTCAAAATCATATACCAAGATGTTTTTCTACGCAATTTTACTGCATAAATCAGATGAATATCTGAGTTACGGTCATAATGCTATTCTCATTTATCAACCGTCACTCCTGACAGGAATTAAATAAAATTATGTTTCTGTTATATTCCAACGGAGGGTGGGGGGGAACAGTACTTGCGGATTTTTAAGGTACGTGTGACATTCTAGCAATTCTGCGTTTCTTTTCCATTGTGAATTTGGTGAATTTCTATGTAAATTCAGAATTTTCTGAGTACTTTTGGCTAAAAAAGTACAGAAATTTCAGATCTTAGTTGTTAGATGCGAGTTGCATGTGGATTGTGATGTTAAAGTTACCCGTAGATGCTGATACATTAAGATTATAGACAAACCCACTGGTATTTAGAAAATTAAACAATTAAACTCCAGACTATAATGCTCAAACGCTAATTGATAAACAAAAAGAACATATGAAGTAGTATGATATCATTTGTACTCTACGGGAACTGAGCTACAACTTATTGATGTGAGACATTTAAAATTTGTCTCAAATAATCTACAAGATCTCGTCTAGCCCAACAGTCTATTTAATAATCATTATGAATTGCTTTGCGTTGCATTCATTTATTATCTTTCACAACTAAAATTAAAGTCATGATTTAGGTCCTCAATGAAATTCACGTGATAATAAAGCTTTAATGTCATAAGTGTTCCGCCCTGTCGCTTTCTTTATAATTTAGAAAGAATGAAAACCAGAAACTTTCCTTTTGTGTTGCATTCATTTCTAACGAGGACGACGAAGTTATCTGATAATATGCATTTCAGTTTAGTGTAAGTGAATTTAACTTGTAAAAGTTTAGGGAGAAATGCATACATAGCTCCTAGATTGTGGTCAAGTCATCTGAAACAATTATATCTGCATACACGGCTCCTGGATTGTGGTCGAGTCCTCAAAAACAATGTCATAGCTGTGATGCAACAATTCACCATCAGATGGTCTATATTTTATTACAACTGGATACAGCATCGCCTGACATGCTTTCCAATATGCACTCCGCACTTCATCAGAAGATGAGCAAGAAAAATTCTCTGAGAAGTTTATTTGCACAATGACAAGATTTTGTTAGAGATCACTGAAATCAACCTTCGAATCTCCGGTAGGCCTACGTGGGTATGCGAGCGAGCTTACCAGTAGCTTAATGTGAATCGGTGGTTCTTCCCGGAGTTTTCTCTGGTTCTTCCTAAACCAAAAATACTGTCCACCATGTATAACCCGATGACTGAAAAATGGCGCTTAACCATCATAACAACAACAACAACAACAACAACAACAACAAGATCTTCTGGAAGTTGGGTCTTTAAATCGAGGTTTTCTTTGAACTCATTCCTTTATTCTATTTACGTGCTGCTGAAACCGTCATGTTGCTTCTTGAAAATTTGATTTAATTCTTCTATGCTGGCTGTTTTCTTAACTACTTTCATGCTCATCTTCCCGTCATTGCAAACAACTCCTTTCTACTGCTCGTAAATAATGTTATCATCAGTTCTCTGACAGTTACTGTTATAATCCTCGGGGTTTAGAGGCACACTCACGTCAGATGCCTTCTTGGTTGTAAGCAGCATTGCCATGTTGTGGTGTCTTTGACGTAAGCTGTTCATTTTTAAAATATATTTAGTTAAATTCAGTGTAACTGTACACGGGTTTGTGTATCTTCTCTTTTCTCCGTTGCGCTTTTTATGTTTCATTCGGCTACATGTATATCGTACCTTCTATCTCCTACTCCGTTTCTAAGCAAGAATCCCTTTCTCCTTTCTTTTTTCTCCGTCTGGACTGACTTTGAATGCGTGCTTCTCTTTTGCCCATTATATGTATTTCATTCCTAAAAATATAAAAAAGGTGCGTAGACCTTAAGTTTGTATGTTGTTTTCTTTATTAATGAAAAATCAATAATGAAGCTTCGTTATTTATTTTAGCAATTTTCGGTACCTTTACCAAAAAGTTATATTCAGTGCCATTGGTAAGTTCATGCAAAGAGAAGACCGTTTAAAATGTATTGTTCTCATTTTCTATTGTAAAACAAAACAAATTTACCACGGACTTTGATCTAAATAAATTAGACTTTTCTGAGATTATATTTCGATGCAACAACAACACTCAAAAGATATGTAACATTTGAAATGTCATTTACATTCTGAAAATGGTGTTATATTTGTTTTACCAGAGAAGTTTTATTTACATGGCCGGGTAAAGAAAGTAACATTTCTTTAGTAACGTTACTATTATTTTTCTCTTTAACTATAGTTTTACAAAATTGTTTAATAATATGTTACGACTCTATGGTAACAAACTAAGTAATAGAAAGAAGCAAACCCAACAAATTTGCTAAAACCTAATAAATAATTTAATTATCAGAGTTATAAATGAAAACTTGAGGGGAACTTACCAACTTGCCAGACAATATGATCTTTCGGAGGTAAAGCTATCTTTCTTAAAACAAGAAATAAAAGATATTTTCGTTCAATATTTGGTAGAAAAGAATATTTTGCATTAAAGTGCTTTGGGTTTGATTAGTAAGTCTTCATCTGACTCTAACTTGCAAGTTGCAGAATTGAAATTAAACTACAAGAATGAAATGGAGTTTAAAAAAAAAAACTTGAGCTTCAAATGCAAAAAGAGGAAAGAAAGAAACAAATGCAAATGCAAATGCAATCATATAAGGGAGAATGAAATGCAAACTCATAAAGAAGAAAAAGAAATGGAAATGAAAATGCAAATGCAGGAAAAAGAGAACGTGAAGAGAGGAAAATGCAGTTGCAAATGCAGGAAAAAGAAAGAGAGAGACAAATTCAAAGAGAAGCAAGAGAGATGCAAATGAATTTGCAGATACAAAATGAAGAATGAGAAATAATAATGTACTTAAAGAACTGGAAGTGGCAAGCAGAAAGCACCCCACTCATGACAGTTCAGTTTTTGATGTTACATAAATATTAGATTAGAACCACCTTTTAAAGAAAAAGATGCCGATCAATAGTTTTCATATTTAAAAATAATAGCAGAGAATTTAAAATGGACAAGAGATCACTGGACTTTGTCATTACAAAATGTACTTATTGGCAAAGCTCGTGAAGGTTATACTTCATTGTCAATAGAAGCAAATGCTGATTATGGTTTGGTCAAGAAATGCATCTTGAAGAGTTTTGAGTTGGTACCTGAGGCATATCACCGAGGTTTCGAAATTGCAAATAAGAAAATAGTCAAACTCATGTTGAGTTTGCTAGAGAAAAGAACAACTATTTAACAGGTGGTGTGCATCTTTAGAGATTAATAAATATTATGACAAACTGAGACAATTCATATTAGTCGAAGAGTTCAACAACTGTTTCCATAGTGACGTCCAAAGATGGCTTTACCTCCGAAAGATCAATCTGTCTGGCAAGTTGGAACAATTCATAATTTTTCACTGACTATAACCTTTTAAGGATTTAAAATAAAATTCTCCACTTAGATGACGTTGTGAAAGCTTGTTGGTTTCAGTATGTAAAATCAAAAGAGCAGGAATGGATAAATGTCCGAAATAAAATAAATGTGAACTTCAATTTCTCTGAAAAACATATATATCCCTGTCCCCAATTTCTGTTACGACTCTGTGGTCACAAATTAGGTATCAGAAAGAAGCAGACCCAATTTTTTTTTTAAAACTTGACAAATAATTTAATTATCAAAGTTATAAATGAAAACGTGAGAGGAACTTAGAGTATTATGAAGTGAATCCAATATAATCCTGACAAAGTTCTATGAAAGTACAAAAGAATACAAAGCTCCGCATCAATTTCAAAACCGGAAATGTACTAGTCCACCCACAATCGCGACGTTGTCAAGATGTTGTTGTCAAGAACTCCTTCGAATTATTCACAACAGTTCCAGAGTAATATTATAGTCCAAATAATGAGCACTTTCTATTTCCAATGAACAGTTCAAAACAAATGCTTTTCGTCTCGAATAATATCTAAGTACAACATAAAACACGTCTGCAGACTTACAACAGGAACACAAGAAATAAAAACTACTCCAAAATCGGAATGAATCTGATTGCTCAGTTCACTCTTTATATACTTTCTATTACGACTATATTTTACAATATACCCCACTTGACAAATCACACTACTCATTTTATTTTGGAAACTGCCTATTCATGTCGCCTAGCAACCAATGGGAAATTACTTAACTCTTCTAGAACTGTTCCAACCACATCAGACAATGAGAAATTATTCGGAAGGCTCCTTTAAGTTTTATTATTAAGATTAGAATTAGTAATTGTCAACACTTAGGTAAGCATTTATTTATAGATCCTATGTAATTTTAAAGTCTCTTATTCAAATATGAGAACATTTTGAGACCACTTTAAAATTTTTAATTAATTGTTTTAAAACTCCCATGCTTATGAGATACCATTTCTGGGATACTAATATGTTCATAAACAAAATTTATCTTTGATTTCCTTGACCATATTGATATTTCAGATGTGGACCACCATGTTTAAAACAAAATACCCTTCACTTCCAAGGTCATAGATTAGTGATATTTAAGAACTGGACCACACATATTTCAAAACTACAAACAAAATTTACCTGATTGAATAGACCACAAAGATAATTTGAAATTTTGTAATATCATAAATAGTGGCACAAAGCTACGGTGTATTAGCAATCAGTAAACTAAATTAAACACACTAACACCAGATATTTTCGATGTTTCCGTCTCCAAAGTTTCGTGACTTTTCATTATGCGCATTATAAACTGTACACTGGTTTACACTGGATAATTATGATGATACCCATTCTGCATTCTGGAATTTTGCAATATATATGCGTCAGTATTCTATTTTGAAGAATCGTTGATACAAATTGACAACTTTTTTGGACTTAAGAAAATATAGTCTATAATCCCACATTTTAACATTGCACTTGGAAATTACGCAACGTTGTCATGTATTGTGGCTGATTTCATACAAAATATAACTTTAAGCCCGGTAAAAGTGGAGCTTGGTGTATCGTAAAGCGATCAATACTCTAGCTTGTTAACAATGCTGACAATACAAATTACGCAACGCTATCCTATTCTGGGAAGATCTGATACAAAATTCATTTAACTTTAGACCCACTAAAAGCGAAGCTTAGTGTTTGGTGTCGCGTCCAAAAATAAAATAAGAAAAACCATCAAGGCTGCGACTTCGTATGAAATGTACAATTTGTAAATGATATTTGTGTACAGTTAGAATGTAAGATTTCTTTTTGTAAAACGATTTAATTCGGTTAATTTGTGTTAGTTATGCTTATTAAATTGTTTACTGAATAGATTGTTAAGTTTATACTTAGAAAAAATTAATCTGAATGGCTGATAAAGGAAGTAAATGTACATTGCACTGTATTCAATTTGTTTATCAGTGCAGTGGTAAGAAATATATATTTTTTATTTCTTGACTAAAGGTGTATGGATATAGCAAAAAGCACTTGTTCATCCATCCGTCCGTTGGCAAGGTGAGTTTCACAACGTGACTAACATAATGTGGTCTCCTTTTCTCAAATCTCAAACATGACGTATCCATGGTCAGACGCCCAAGCTAATTGATTCTGGTTTGGCCGTTTCTAAGGTCTTTTCCTTAGAAACAAAGAGCAAACAATACTGGTGTATTCTTTCTGTCCATTCAGCATACACGTGCACTTTATTATTCTTGTTATATATATATATATCATTTGCTTCTTAAATAAATAAAAGGTGAAGACATCAATCTTCGATTTACCGATTCCAAAGAAAGTAGGCACTGTTTTCACTGCTACACACAATAACAGACATCACATGTGAGACGCATGCATTAGAAAATTTAAACAGAATTAAAATTGAAATGCGTAGAGATTCGGGTATGAGAATTTTAAGTGAATGCAGATTATATGAATGTAACAATTGATTTTTTTTTTGTGTGGAGTTTTAATCTAACTGTATTTGGAGACAATTATTATTGGAAACATTCTAATTCTGTTAAAGCACCGCAGGAACTGATCAGACTATCAGACTTATGAACAGACATACCAAAAGAGAGAGAGAGAGAGAGAGAGAGAGAGAGAGTATATATGCTGGCAACTGCAACAGCTTCTCTGTGCAACCGTGCTGAAACAGAAAACCTTTACAGTCATAAGAAGATTTATGACACTATTGCCTATGCCAAGGACAATGTGCTTAATATCCCACAGATGCATCAGAAAGATTTATGACACCATTGCCTATGCCAAGGACAAAGCGCTTAATGTGCCACATATGAGACAGAAAGATTTATGACACTTGTGGCTTTGCAAATAACAATCCATTTATTATGCCACATATGTGAAAAAGAGATTTATGTCACTAGTGCCTTTGCCAAAGACAATACGAGTAACATGTCACAAATGAATAAGAAAGATTCTTGACAAAGATGCCAAAGACAATACACGTAACATGTCACAAATGAATAAGAAAGATTCATGACAAAGATGCCAAAGACAATGTGCTGAACATGCCACTGATGAGCAAAAAAGTTCCAGGACTTTTCAAAGGTGTTCTAACCGACGTAGTGTTCGAGAGGTTTGTGTTATGATCAGAACTCTGTTATATCAAGAGGGGACCAGATGGAAAGAAAGTATTAAAGGCATAAAGAAATGAGAGATCATAAAAAAATAAAATTTTGTATAAAGATTCCTTGTTCAATCAAAAGGAAAACTACCAGAAAATGAATGTACTTGTGCAATACAGGTATGATATTATAATGTTAAAATGAATAAGATAGCACCGAGTTCTTACGATGATCAATTTTATTTAGTGGATAACATGAATATATTACCTTACGGTCACGCCATCACTTTGAAAGAAAACTGTAGCCTCATTTAAAGTCGCATTCTTGCATGAATTATAAATTAGAAACAATGTATTGATTGTTTGATAGAGATCAACCAATAACTCTAGCTACGATCCCCTTTTGATAACCACTTTCTCACAGACTTATCCTCTTCTTCTTACGCCTTCTCCCCAACATTATTTTGGGATTCGCCCCTGAGGTATCATTCGCTATGCCATTTGAAAACAATTACAAGAAAATGTTTCGCGCAGTTTCCGCTTGTAACCGGACTTAGAGTTTCTTTACTGTGAATCAATAAGTGAAAGAACGAGGAAAGTTCGTAGATTGCTGGGTCACCCACATTAGATTTCAGAATGTTAGTTCGCACACGAAATGTCTTGATTACAAAACTAAAAATTTCAAAGTTATGACTTTTCTAATTAGAAATTGTAATCTCTCTTTTCCTAATAGCGAACAGCCTTCCCTGGTTGTTGTTATTGTTGTTTTGGGGTCTAATGCCATTTCTCAGCGCAAGATAGGCTATCTATGGAGGCTAGTATAACTGGTGGATGGAGAACCTGGTGTTAAGAACCCTCTGACCAAAGGGAAGCTACTGGCTGCTTTCTCACATACCCACATTGACCGAGCCGGAGACTCGAACCAGCGCTGGCAGAGGGGAGATGGCAGCGATCGGTAAAGGCGAGCGCTTAAGACCACTCTACCACTCGGAGCCCCAATTTTTCCTGGAACACACACACACACACACACACACACATGTCACATAAAACAGAAAATATTTATAGCATTCCTAAAATAAAAAATAACCATTCATTATGGAAACCTAAAGTAGTTGCCTACAATGCGTTTGTATGCCCACAAATGGAATGTCTTTACAGTCTGGTCCTCTCAATCAGAAAACTTATTCGAATCAGTCTAGAGATGTGTTGCCACAGGGGTAAAAAAAAGACAAACCTATAATATTAAAAATACACTAAATTGGAGACGACATGACCAACGAAGACTGCACAGAAGACTAAACCTCGTGCAAAAAAATTTGCCAATGATCTTGTTGATATTCCCCCTCCCCCCAAAACAAAGCTATCTAACTCCACTATAGAGACGAGAACATAAAATTTGTCTAAATATCCATACTTTAACGTATTACTTTGTATAGTCTTTCTTCCGTAACAGTATCATACACTGAAACTCTCTACCTGCAGGCATGGTTGAATTGCTAGAGAGCCACCTCCGTTGAACCAACACCGATACACAATTCTAGTTATGCTTTACATATTTATTTATTTTTTTTCTTTCTCACCGTATGTAACGTTAAGTTTTACTGGAACTTTACGTATTACGATTACACTGATAGATTTTGCTTAGTGTTGAGCTTGTTTATTAAAGTGGTACCCTTGCAAAATAGATGATACATACATCGATAGTGGGTATGTTTTTTCTGCTTGGAACTTTTTTTTTACTAAAAGTGTTATTAATAGGTGAGCGCTTTCATTTCCATAGTAAGGAAAATAAATTTATTTTATGGAATGTTTAGAGCTCGTGTACAGCTACAGAGTATGCAATTTTAGTACACACAAATTCAATAGTAAAATCACCTGTATTATAGCTGATCAAATCATCAGAAAATGGCGTGCGAGTACTACTCAGTTCAACATGTAAATGATGCTGAACCAGTGCGTCGTGATTCTGTGAGAACTGGAGGATGAGAGAGAGAGAGAGAGAGAGACAGAGAGAGACAGAGACAGAGAGAGCAGTGTCCAGACTAAATTTTAGAACTGGATTGGAAGCAATCCCACCACAAGCTTCGATTTGAACCTAGAACAGCCATATACAATAAGTATTACCTCTACTTCTACTGCTGTGCATTACCTACGGCGGAAAGTCGACCTTCCATCATAAGCTTACCTTCTTGCTGTCCATGGTAGTCATTTTTACATATCGTAATGTTTCTGGCTCTTTTGGTCTTCGACAATGCATGTGATTTGTGTATACATGATTTTGAGCATTTTCAGAATGTGCAGAAGTAAGGTTGATATGCTCAGTCACTTAATAAGTGAGTATAGCAAACTATCTCAGTGTGCTCACAAAACAGGCACGACAAACTTGCTATAGACGTACAGTGACAACTATAACAAAAAAATATGTTCTTGAATGTTCCGATAAGCGGTATTACTTACAGCAAGGCATAAAAAGTGGTTAAGAACAGGAAAGGTGATGGTTCTATGAGATTTCAACATAAAGACCGACCACAAGATAGGAAACCGGAGGAATAGTACTAATTAAGAAGAAGAAACGAAGTGCATGAACTAAATTATAGACTCGACAGTAAGAAGGTATTCTGATGAAACACGCAAGGTACAAATAAATAAATAAAATAAAACAAATGAACGGAGCACTAGCACCTGGTCAGAGAAATTCTAGAGAGGGAAACAGCCTGTTAGCGATTTGAATAAAACGAAAGCCAGTCCAAGCATGAAGATCTGAAGACGATAGAAATAAAATGAAAGTCCGTCCTAGTATAAAAAGTTGAAGACGATAGAAATAACACGAAAGCCATTCCTAATAAAAAAACTGGCACTGATGGTCTTAGAGGTCTTAGGCCATGGAAAGTCGTAAAATATCAGGGGAAAAATACGAGCCAAACAATTCCTCAAGAGGTTATGATAATAATAATAATAATAATAATAATAATAATAATGTTGTTTTTTTTGAGGATAATATGTTTTTCATGAATCATATTTTTTATGGTTCTTATTGTATGTAAGATATATGAATAAACAAACCCTCAAGGTTTAAAAAAACCCAAAACATTCCTATGCAACACTCTTATGCTCAGACTTAACTTGAAAAAACATTTTTCACGTGTGATTGGTCAGTACTCGGACATTGGTCATTCAGATCATAGAATTTTAAGCTGAGTTCGAGTTTGGGCATGAGGATCTTTGGACAACCACTTGGCTACTTCACTACGGTTCGGTTTTGTTGATTAGCTTTTTTTTTTTTTATGCTGTTCTAGGGTATGTATCAGAATTTCACTTGCTTGGGCAACATCAGTGATCATGAAGCATTTCTTGTAAACTACTATGTGCTTTTGGGAACATCAGTGTTCATTAAGTCTTTCTGATAAACACCTATATGCGTTCATCAGTCTACCTTATTTGAATTTGGCATGTTTCTTTTGTTATATTTTGGTCTGGTACTTTTTCGATTGACAACAAATTGAGCAATCAGTTATTGCAATTCTGGCTGAATCATTGGTTGTCATCAAGCTAAATAATTCACAACTTGAGCACCCAATTTTTCTTTTGTGATATAAACTATGACCATGCTTTGTTATGATCAGTCTCGCCCGACAAAGTGATCAACTTGTCATTGTTTGAACAAGATGGTTCATATTTATTTCATATTTTCCCTGTGCTGTTCAAGTTAAAAAGTCCCAATTATAATTTATTTTCGTCCGGATTACATCAAGACTCCATGACTCTATGACTTCGCAAAGGATCTTCAGCTCCCATTCTTACAATGTCATCTGAATGTTAGCAATGCGCATTGGTTATGTGACGTCAGATCTGAGTCTATGCAGATAGATTCGACACAGGAGTATGTATGGTGTGTGTTCAAACACTAAAACAGTATTCTCCACACTCGTATAGGTCAATTTTCAGTAGTGTGTGGCATTAAGGCTACAGGTCTAAAAACAAAACAAAAATATCTTTCCACAATGTATACATGTATACACGATTGATTATATACGGTAATCGTGATGAATGGGCCAAAGAAAAGCGCCAAGTGTAATTAAACCACTTTTATATATTTCAGCACATATTATTTTTCTATTCTTCTTCATTTGTATATTATTACAACACCTAATGTGATATAATTTAACAAATGATTTATTATTACTGTCAATTAATTCTTTTTGTGGTTTCTTTGGAAAGGTCGATCACCTACTTGTATAATGAGATTAATGGGATACATGTAATTATAAAAAGTCGCACACCAAATACTCTCCTAACAATATTTTGATGAACAAATGATTTAGATGAAATAAAAGGTATGGGTAATGCAATGAAACGGTTGCACAACAATAAATTACACTTACTTGGCAATGCTCTTGATAATACAACTAAGACATAATTTTAAAAAATAAACCTTGCTTGAATGTATCCTTTCGGATTCACTGCAAAGCTTTGGATCGAATTCTTTTGCTCTAGTAAAAATAATGCAAAGAAATGTCAATTAAACAATCAACAATAAAGAGAGATTTTGTACAAATAAAAATTGACAACATTTTCCGTGTTTTTAGCATCAGTAAAGTCGCTTATTTTACTAATGTGTAAATTAGGTAACATAGGTTAATTTCAAAGTTTGTTTACATGTTATAAAGCTGGCGTCTTTACACCACAGCATGCATGGCAGTTAAAATGCTAGCGTCTGTATACAGAAGCATGTATGACTGTTAAAATGCTAGCGTCTGTATACAGAAGTATGTATGACTGTCAAAATGCTAGCGACTTCATACCTTAGCAGACATGGCTGTTAGAATGCTAGCGTCTGCATAGCCTATACATGTATGGCAGTTAAAATGCAACCGTCTGTATACTCTGTCATGTATGGCAGATAAAAGGCAACCGTCTGTATACTCTGTCATGTATGGCTGATAAAAATGCAACCGTCTGTATATCCTAGAATGTATAGCAGTTGAAATGTTAACGTCTGTATATTTTAGCATCTATGGCAATTAAAATTCCAGAGTCTGTACAGCTTTACATGTATGGCAGTTCAAACGCTAGCGTCCGAATACTCTAGCGCGTATGGTAGTTCAAATACTAGTTTCTATATAATTTAGCAGGCATCGCAGTTCCAATGCTAGTGTATGTTACCCTAGCATGTGTGGCAGCTCAAATACCAGCGTCTGTATACAGTTACTCGTTTAAATGCTAGAGTCTGTATATTTTAGCATGCATAGCAGTTCAGATAGTAATATCTTTATACCCTAGCATGTGTGGTAGTTCAAATGGTAACTTCTGTATACCCTATAATGCTTGCTCTTGTATACAAGGCAGTTACAGAGCTAGCTTCTGTATACCCTAGCATGTACGGCAGTTAAAATGATAGCTTCTGTATGCCCTATCATGTATGGTAGTTATAATGCTAGCTTCTGTATTTATTAGCATGTATGGCAGTTCAATTGCTGGAGTCTGTATTGCCTAGCATGCAATGAAGTTAAAATGCTAGAGTCTGTATACCATAGCAAGTATCACGGTTCAAATGCTCGCATCTGTTTAGCCTAACATGTATGGCATTTAAAATGCTGGAGTCTGTATACCCTAGCATGCATGGCAGTTACAAAGCTTGCTTATGTATACCCTAGCAGGTATGAAAGTGTAAATACTAGCTTTTGTGTACTCTATCTGGTATGGTATTTCAAATGCTAGCTTCTGTATATACTAGTATATATTGCAGTTCAAATGCTAGCGTCTGTATACCCTGGCATATATGGCAGTTCATGTACTACCGTCTGTATTCCATAGTATGTAAGGCAGTTCAAATGCTAGAGTCTGTATAGCCTAGTGTTTATGGCAGTTCAGCTGCTAGCGTCTGTATACTTTAACATGTATGGCAGTTAAAATGCTAGCGTTTGTATACCCTAGGATGACCCTAGCGCCTTTGTATCCTAGCATGTTTGAAAGTTCAAAAACTGGCGTCTGTATACATTAGCAGGTGTGCCAGTTTAAATGCTAGCGTCTGTATAGCTTAGCATGTATGGTACTTTAAATGTAGACCTTATAGGTATAGCAGTTCAAATACAAGCATCAGTATAAACTGCATGTACGGCAGCTGAAACACTATCGAATCCTTTACGTGTCCTTATTTTATTTTCACTGAAGTTTATACAACCTTTTTTGAAGCTGATTTCGTTTATAGAAAATCAATAAAATGTAGTAGTACCCGTTTCAGGTAAAAAAAGAAAAGCATCAGATACAATCTCCAGAAATGGGACAACTGAGACGCTCTGATTAATAAAAATAAGATAATATAACAGAAGTTTCATAGTGTATGTAAACACCAACCTCCACTGTCATATTTTAAAATTGTAATTTAACCTACCAAGAAATTAATCCTACATCAGAAGTGAGCACAATACGCTACAGCTAATTCCATTTCTTGTATTATCTGTTGCCACGCGTGTCTTTGATAACCAAGGGTGGTTCTTGTAGGTATTTCTGCGAAACTTGGAACTCATCTGGTATTTCTTGGAAACCAGATCTCTAATCAGTTAAGTTAGCAGCACACACATCAGCAAACAGTATGTCCTTCTTATAATTGTTTATAAAATGTGTTCGCTATCTCTTAATTCCTGCCAGTTCTTGATTTCAAACAGGTACTGCTACGCCATGACAGATTCATCTATAATCCAGATGTATCTTATAACAATCTGTAGAGTAATGTACAAGAAAATGCGTGTAGCAGAACAAGTGGGTGAACAGACCAAGCTTTTGGGTGTAGCGGTGGTCGTTGCAGCCCCCCCCCCCCCGGCTCAAACAGACAATACAAAAATTAGCAGACATCTCTTTGCAAGTGTCCCTATGCTCTTCTCTTGATGGGATGAGCAGTTCAACTTTGGATGGAGTAGAGACCGCCGTTGCTGTTGCCGCGGCCTTCAAAGGCAACGCAACAATAGCCCTCCCCCACCCCGCTAGCCGATTGATGTAAACTAGTAGTTTGGATGTAGCCGAAACTCATCGGGGACCTAAAAAGCAGTTATCAGATAGAAAATCCTGTCATCTCGCCAAGCAGTAGTGAAAATATTTGTTCCAAAAAAAGGCGTGTCGGGTTAAGGACTGAATAAACAGTACTTACCATGCAATAGCACGTAATGCGGCAGTTGTATTGTGCGTGAGACGTTGCAAAACAAGTGCTTGAGGTGTTGAACAAAATAACAGGTCAACTCAGCATATTCTACTGTCAAGGTGCGGCATGTTATGGAGTATATAATGTGTTATATGGCGGGGGTGCGCTGGAAATGAGCTTCTGGTCTGCTTGCATTTGTTGGTCTTCAGACGAAGTTTCTGATGTGACCAAACCACCAGGATTGTTTAGAAACAACTTTCTGACTTCGACCCTGATCAGGAATATCGACTGTTTCTTGTCCGCCTCCATCATGGCGCCGATTCTGTTTTGAGCTTTTGATCGAATTTTTTTCTTATAGGTCTGTATGATTTTCGTAATCTTCTAGTATGAGAATGAATTCTTCTTCCGATCTCGACCTGTCCTTAAGCGCCATTGATATGTATTCCACGACAGTGTCGATTTTTGATTCTGCAATAGCATGGCTTTCTTTGTGTTATATTAACCTTTGTACTCAATCGTATGCGGTAAGAAACAAAGTATCATAGGAGCTCCCGATACCCAGAGAGCAGTACGTTTAGCTGTCGTGTTCATAGCAAAAGCGCATTTATCTCTAGCTGGCCACAGATCGGTTTTATATACCCTGGTTGGTCCAGTGCAGAATATCTGATTTGCATCCACGTTCATCCGCAGTTTGAACCGGTTTGTGTCAACCCCAAGCTGTCGCAGAAACTCTTGCACCAGTAGTTTGCATTCCTTCTCAGTGTCAGGTACTTGTTTTGCTAGCAGAACCAATACTCAATGATCTATATATTAATTGGCTATAATTCGAGTTCCTTTATGCGTGGTCTTTGCGTTAATGTTGAGACACCAGATGACATCTCCAGCGGCACACATGGATTCAAAACTAATTGACTGCGAGTGTATGTAGGGTTTGGCTATGGCATTTGAATGGCGTTTTCTCTGTGAGGTTTATTCGACGGTCGAAGAGCAGCATCTTGTCGAAGAGAATGACAATAATGGTCTTGCAGTTGACAATTGTGCCCTTTGCGACGCTGGCTTTGAAATACATGTACACAACTGAGTCATTGAGCAAGTAGTGATGTTCCGGTTAGAGTAGAAGATTTAGTTATCTGGAGGACTGATTCCACGTTCTCATCGCGTCACATAAAGCTCATAATTTGGCGTTGACCTCATCGTTATTGAAGGGTTCTCCTGGATTTCTCAACTGGTTGCTGGTGGCCATTGAGGTGCAATGTTACGACTCTATGGTCATAAACCAAGTAACAGAAAATATCAAAACCAACAAATTTTTTAAAATTTAACAAATAATTTAATTATCAAAGTTATAAATTAATTTGTAAGAGGAACTTACAGTTTTATGAAGTGAATCCAAAATAATCCTGAAAAAGTTATATTAAAGTACAAACGGATGATAGTTCACAACAGTTCAAAAAAATATTATAGTCCAAATAGTTTAACATTTTCTATTTCCACTGAATAGTCCAAACAAATGTTTTTCCTCTCAAATATAACATGAAACACTTCTGCAGACTTGATGTTACAACACGAACACAATTAAAATGACTCCAAAACAGGAATGAAATTTGATTGCTCAGTTCTGTCCTTACACACTCTCACTATATGTCGCAATATATTCCACTTGACAGATCGTAATAATCTAATATTTTAAAATACCGATTCGTATGACCTAACTCATCCAATAGGAAGTAACTGAATTCTTCTAAGATATCACCTGATGGACCTATCCATTGGGAAAAAGCCGAATCTCGTAAATACATATTCTAATAATTCTATTATTAGTAACTGTTTAGACGTACGTAAGAATCTATTTAGAGATCCTATGCAATTTTACGTACGTACTCTACCAGCTAACAATAATTACCGCAATTTACAGCCATGAATAAAAGTTACAAAAATTAGACAAAATCATGTACCAGGATCAAAAAATATAGATATACATAACACGCAGGTTCACCGGCAGTAACGCCGAGTCTTTGAGACACAATTTGGACGTACCCTTGGTTATTTAGCCGTTCCATGTTTTAGAAGACAACCAGTATGTGACTGGGTGCATTGATTCCATACTGGATACCTAGTTGCCAGGAAAAAAACTGGCCTTTGATCGTGCTTTGCTGGGTGTTTGTGTTTGCGATTTGAAAAGACCATGATGATCATGCCCCACCTACATGAAGGTTAGCAGGCTGGTCTCGGTTACTAATGACGGCATTATAAAAGTAATCCAAAGAGCGAGCTTTGAGAGCGCGATCTTGCCTTTGTCCTTGACGTTGTCGAGAACTAGTGTGTTCGGTACCAAAGGCGATACTGCGCACGTATCGGCAGAAGCCACATATATAGGTTAGCGGTATAGCACAGGAGAAGTTACCATGAACGTCAATCCGTGCCTGTTAAAATTGGAGTTGTTGCCTCTCACTACAGCCGTACGGGTATCTCCCGCGGCGTTTGTAATAGTTATTGACAAATTCATTAACGTTAGAACTTAATATTACAGAGTCCTCAATAGTGATAAGTAATTCGAAGCTCTGATTTTCGCCAGTGGCCTCTGACAACAACTTTACGAAAAAGGCTGCATAGTTCATTTGCCACAGGATGTAACATTTCTGATCGTCCGACACTGAGATTACAGGAGGCCACGATGTGCAGCTCGCCAATAGGAAATATTCGCTTCATGGAACTTGCGCGATATGCGGGATTCAAAAGTCAGACCATTATCGTGTGTGCCTCTGCTAGTCTTTCGAAAGGGCTCGGGAACTAAAGCTTGGCGGAGACATTACTGATACCCTTGAAAAGCTACCTGGGCTGCCATGGAGAACGTATCATGGGGAAAAACATCTTTAAAGCTCTACCTGCTGCTGGAAGCTCACGAGGCTTGACATTGGACTAGACGTCAGCGGCCAGCTCAAACCCTGCGAGCCTCCACGAAACTGTGTGGATGCCGGGTGCAACTGATATGACCTAATAAACAAACCTGAACAACTCTCATTACCTCCAACTAAAAAAACGCCTCGGCCGCTATCTCGTCAAAAACGGCATGAAAGTCAAGCTAGCGATGGGATGGCTTTTGTCTTTCTGACTTTCTAAAAATGGTTTTTATTGCAATGTTCAATGGATACCAGCTTACGACAATACACTACACACCGTGTGGTTACTGGAATTGTGTGTGGCAGCGGTCAAGAAGCTGGCAGAACTGCCAATGTCTTACAAGATGTTGCCATAATATGGCCAAAGGAGCAAGTCAGGTGACAAATTTACCTGCTTGATCCGCGCAGAATCTTGTGGCCGCAATATGATATTCCAATCCTTAACGAGGTCGCTAAATCGATCTCTTGTGTTTGTCGTTAAAGTGGCCCAAACTGCTACAGGTTGACCCCGGCAAGGAGTTTATGGATACCATTTCGCAACACCCGAGAAGCACGGCGTGCGTATTAATATGGCACGCCAAATCGTTCAAACTGGATCGTCTGGAGTAATCGTAGGGTGAGATTTGAGAGATCGCAGGGTGAGCTGGAGTAATCGTAGGATGAGCTTGGAGAGATAGTAGGGTGAACTGGAGTAATCGTAGGGTGAGCTTGGAGTGATCGTAGGGTGAACTGAAGTAATCGTAAGGTGAGTGGAGTAATCGAATGGTGAGCGTTTAGTAGTGAAGGGGGGGGGGGCACTTTGGCGTCAGTGGGAAAGTACATTACAGACCCACCCTCCGAGCACTTTGGCATAAAAAAAATCCCCTGGGCTACTATGGCGTCAAAATAAACCCTCTGCCATTATAGCGTCAAAGGAAAATTGGGTTTTCTATAGGGACAATAGGAATGGAACAGGTAGGGTGACGTCACGGTACTGGTAACAATGTTACAAGTGGCTGACCTGAATACGTACGGCTACCCTAGGTAGAGACAAATACAATAGAGACAGAGACATAGAAACATTATTAGAGACAGAGACATATACAGCACAACCATAGATTGATAACATCAATCTATCATACCTCAATTATACAATAAACTAAAAAAAATTTAGGCAAGAAAGAGTAAATCTTTTCGAGGCAGTGGAGTGGCCCTGAAAAGGGCCTTTGAATTCTTCTTCTTCTATTTTCTCCAGTTCTTCCACCAGTTTCTCACTTTCTCTATGATTTCTTTCTTCTTCTTCTTTTCCTTCTCTAGAATCCAGTCAAGATGTCCCATAGTACTAAATTTTTCTTGCACTTTCATCCAATTCTTGTTCAGTCTCTCAAACTCTTCTTTTCTCTTTCTGTTTCCCTTCCCCTTTCTCCTTTTTGTCCAGGTCTCTATGATTTTCTTTACCTCTTTTTCCATCATCTTTTTTAATCATGTCTTCAGCTTTCTTTAATTTCTCTAACCCCCACTGGACAAAAGACCACTCGGTGAAATTGTCTTGCAAAAGGCACCTCACTTGAATGACATTATCAAGGGCCTCCTTCAATGTCTCCACTCTCACATATTTAGGATGGATGAAGCCTCTTAATTTCTCTACTTCCTCCTCTATCATGCCTAGCACCAGATCCCTGGCTACTTTCAGGCTGGTGACTTGACTTGTCACAAAGTCTCTCGTAACTGGATATCTCCATTCTTTTACAAGTCTTTCCACCACGTAGGCTGCATCAACCATCCAGTACCAACTGTCTTTCAATTCGTTGAACAAATTCATTTTTTCAAGGAGTTGACTATTCAACGTTGGGTAGCCAGACTGAAGACCGCTCCGCGTTATATACGTGAGGCACGGACGTGAAGAAAAACATCCCTTGCACTCACTTCATGTATTATACACTGTCCACACAGAAGGGAAGAGAAGAAAAAACACACCATATCTACTATCCACACAGACGGGAAGAGAAGAAAAAAACACACCATATCTACAATCCACACAAACGTACGCGAACGCATAAAACACACCATATCTACTATCCACAAAAACGTACACGAACGCATAAAACACACCATATCTACTATCCACACAGACAGGAAGAGAAGAAAAAACACACCATATCTACTATCCACACAGACGGGAAGAGAAAAAACACTCTACTATCCACACAAACGTACGTGAATCCACACAAACACACCAAATCTACTATCCACACAAACGTACGCGAACGCACACAAACACACTCTACTATCCACACAAATGTATGCGAACGCAAAGCACACACACATCAATAAAGGTGTGAGTGTTTATAGTCACACTGCTCTATAATCACACAAATTGGCAACTTGAATGGTGTCTCTTTTCTAGAGATCTGGTTAGCCCTGAGAAGGGCTCTTTCTCCTTCGAACTCCAATTGCAACTGGCTAATGGTGACATCTCCCAGGCCGGGCACCACAGACACATCTCCTCATCCAATCATTTGCCCAATTCACATTTGTGAGAGAGGCGCAGAGGCCTCTTGAGTGGCTTCAGCACCCCAATCTTCCGTCTCTGGGATAGTGAAGGCTTCCCATCTTCTCCTATACCACACAAGTAGATGATGAAGTTGTGGTGGTGGTTGTGGCTGTGGTCCAGTAGAGGTTGTGGTGCTGGTAGTGGTTGTCCTGCTGGTACTGTTCGTAGAGGTGTACTCACCTCAGGCTTGACAACACACACAGGTGTCAGTATGAAGTGAGGAAGGATCCCTCGCTTCTTTTCCTTATCCTCTTCTTTCTTTTTCTCCTCTTCCTCCTCCTCTATCATGGCTTCCTAGGATATAGCCTCCATAGCCAGCTCATCTAAAATGCGCTTGGCATATTCCAGGTGCATTTGGAGTTCCAGTAACTTTGCAATTGTGTTACTCATCTTCAATGTTGATACCTCAAGGATGGGTAGCCAGACTGACGATCGCTTCGCTTTATATCCCTGGAGCACGGACGTGAAGGAAAACATCCCCTTACACCAAAACTTATAATTCCACTGTTACTATTACATGGAACGCGAGAACCTAAAAGAAACACTCACGTTGAATTTTTTTACTTACAAACACAGACACACACTATCGGACAATACAGAGAAACGAAGTGTGGATTTATACTGACAAAAGAAACGAAGTGTTTATAGACACACTTCAATTTTTTAACATAAAAAGTACACAATTTTTTTAGCAATTGACTTAGTACGTCTTTTCTAGAGTGTTGGGGTAGCCCTCAAAGGGCTGTTGTGTTGACGGGGAGTGATGGCAATCTTTTACTAAGATTGCGTCCCTGTCTGGCGCGAGGCTTTCCTACAGGATACGGTCTGCTTCTGTGGAAAGAGAAGAAGAACTCCTTGGTGTCTACTCGGCAGTCGAGAAAACCTCCGTCTGGTTCCTACTGCTCTTGCTGCTGCTGCTGCTGCTGTTGTTGCTGTTCTCTCTGCTTCTGAAGTATGTAAGTCTCCGTCCATTCTTCTTGTTCTTTCTTAATTTCTTCTCTGAAGACTTCTACTATCAGGTCTTCGGTCACTTCCAACATCCTGACATTCTCTGTCTCTTCAGGCTTCGGTATCAGGTTTTGCCTGACACGGTGTAAATTCATGTAAAATTCGTTCAGCTTGGCAAGTCTGGAAGGCATGTTCATAGGTGGACGAGTCAATCATGGATGCCCAAACTGGAGACTACCCCGCTTTATATGGTTCAAACGCGGACCGATAGAAAACATCCCTACTGGGTTTTTGTTGGGTCGGAGCGCTATGATAGCTAATGTCATGGTGAGGGATAGAGAGAAGTCAAAGAGCATATATTCACAGTGTTTTTGAAAACAAACGACAGACACATTTTTTTTTCAAAACACAACATTTGTCATTCAACAAACAACTAACCACTAACAATTAACAATAATATCAAACAAACTTTTTTCACATTGTTGACAACCTTGTGAAGCCAAGTTAGATTTCCATTGATGGAAGTCATGAGGCCATTGACGTACACTACGTTTCCTAGCTAAAGACAAAAGATAGCCATAATGGTCACAAAATCATCGATCTACTTTCTCATCGTTTCTAGAAGAGTGACGATCAAAATAAGTCACAAAATGTTCTAAAGGATATCCAAGACTGCGTTGATGAAGAAAATACACACAATATTGTTCACACACCATGGAATCTGTGCCTTGTAATTTTACATTATTGAATCGTGTCGTCTGGGTATTTCTTCTCATAAAGTCGATGATGTCGTCTTCCAAAGGGGGTAATCCATACGAATCAAAATATTCCACACAATCCTCTTTAGGGAAGTAGAAGGCGACCAAGTGGGTTCCAGGGAGATGACTGTCGTCCGTTTTGATGACATAAGCTTGATGGTCTTGAGGACTGCGATGAGGTAGTTCATCTTCAGTGCACACGACAGAATTCCAAGAAGTAGTATAGGAACTCTTGTTCAAAAGGTAATAAAGTTCCCAGGTATCCATTTTTCGTGTTGTTTTTTCACAGGTAATGATAAGTCATCAATTCAATTATGACCTTTTGTTTCAAAATTTCTGACAAGTAACCGTTTCTTTGCTTTGTCTCCGCACCCTTAGCTAAGAGAGTTTCGATGCGATAGATCTCCAGAGTAGTCAGTGGAGGGCAGGAATGATCACGCAAGCCTTCACACCGCTCATGCAACACTGTTTCTTCCGAGATAAGACTCCAAGCAACGTCCAGATATTCGTCCAATGTTTCTTTTTGGCTCATCATCAGACATTTATCGTGTTGAATTTGACTGGGATGATCGTTTTGATATCCACAGCAATCTTTCTTGGCCAATTCCGTAATTTTATCCGCCAGGTGTTTGGCAAAACAGGACACTAAATGTTGTTCTTGTTCTGGCCATCTGGACGTGACCACTATGTCCTCCTCGTCTTTGTCTTGGGGTTCTGCTTTCACGGTATCCTCCCATTCCATTTCCAAAGATCCTCTACTGTTCAAAGAGGGATAAGAGTCTTCCATTGTTTCTAATAGTCTAGAATGACTTCTCTCAAACTGTTGATTTCTATGGTATTATCGAATTCTGCATACAAAATGACGTTCACCGTCTCGGCGAGAGCTTCTGCAAATTGAAGTTCCACACGCAGTTGACCGGATTTTATAGGGTGGAAATGTCCCTCGTCGCTAAACTTGGTCTGGAGTGAAATCAAAGGCCCTCAAAGTGTAACCTCCTACATAATCTTCGTACGAAATGCCGTGACTGGTGTTGGTTCCTAGATCTCCGGTAGCATCGTACAGGGACAAGTACGATCTCAAGTAATTCTTCTGGGCATAGTTAGGTTCGAAGGGTCTGGTACACAAGGTCTTACCATTGCGACTGACTTCGATCTTGGACACTCTGTAGCGCTTAAACTGGAAAGGATTTTGATCGTGGGCTCCGTTGACGGCTGCATTGCTGACGATGCCAACGATTAAACGTTTGGGTAACTGTCCCTGGAACAGATGATCTTCGATTTTGGATTGGAGTCCAGCAGCAATGGTGAAAGTTTTCACTTCTACGAGTCGTATCGGATACTTGGTGGTCGTTCTGTTCAATATGTGACTGATGTCGTTTCCCGCTTCAGGTAACACTTCTACGCGACGCACGTCAAGTCTGGCTTCTTGGATGATGGTTTTGTACTCGTTGGCATGAGCCATCAAATGGAAAGCGACACTGTTGCATTTTAGTCTCAGGCGAATATCCACTCCGCTTAGCAAATACTTGTCTTGCAACCACATGTCCAAATGCGAACGATCCATCAGTTCCAAACTACGGCCTTGCATTATTTTCTTTCGACGGTCGTTAAAACCCACATTGTCAGGATCGTCATCTGCTGTCAGGGCTGTGTCGTTAAACTTGCCCTCACCTGTGGTGTCAGGTTTCCATACTACGCAAGCATCCAGATGAGTGTTCTTGGCCTCTTTTCCGTACGTCAAGAGATTTTCCTGGTACGCTCGGTAAGGGTAAGTATCCATGCTACTGCTGACCAGTTTGTTATTCAAGTACAAATCCACTTCGCTGAACAAGGAATGCATGAAATTGTTGACGGGAGCTACTCTAGCATCGGCACCCGGATTGGTGTTTGATCACTTTAAGTTTCAGGTACAAGTAACTGCTATTCAGATCGATGTAATCTTCGGGCTGACCTTTGATTTCAAACTCGGTGGGAGCTGAATCCGTCAAAGAGGAGACGGGATGAAATTCGACCCATTGGGATTCTTGCATCGTCATCATAGTGGGTGGCATGGCAAACAGATCCAGTTCCGACTTGGAACAGGCGTAAGACTCTTGGTGCATCATTTTCTTTCTTTCTTTCTCTGATTTAATAATCAGAAACGTCTAAGTCTCCGACGGTTCTTCTTTTCTTAGTCTTTCTAGACCTGGGGGTGTGACGTCCTCTGAAGGGGTGTTATCGTCGTCTCTTTCTGCCTTGTCGTTGCTGTGGCGTCAGGCAAGTGGGAATGCTTGACTCGGCAGCGTCCGTGGCATTTATAGGAGTTTCTCGTCGGCCCAAAATGTCTTTGCCCGTTTGAAGTAGGATATTTTTGCCTGCTCTCAAGAAAGCTTCTTTGGGATTTTGTTTGTCAATGATGGCATTTTGGAGAAATTCTTTGCCCTTCGTCAAAGGGGCATCTTTCAAGGCGTGCAATCCTCGTGTCATCATCGGTTTGAAAACGGGAGCCACCGAACGAAAGGCTGATTTCAGCATATATCCTAAACCATGTCCTTCCTGTCGAGCGACTCCTTGGTACACAGGATACATGACTGACAAAGGGTTAGAGTAATCCTTTTCGAAAATGGAGTTTCAATGTGACTTTCCCTTTGGTGAATGAAATATTTTGTCCCCGACCTCCTTTTATAGTAATGTTGACAGTGTCGAAATACGACTTACTGACGGGCAAATAGTGAGGATGTACAAATTCACGGTAAACGTGATAGGTGTTTCCACCTTCCTCGTCGGCGTTCGCGGCAGAATCCACTTTGAAAGGAATGACACGCAGTAACGGTACGGAGGTGTGTCCCACCACGTTGTACTCCACCACATCGGAGTACACAAAAATCAAATTCAGTCCTTGGTTCATTTCTACAGGGAATCGAAAATATTTCGCAAAATCCAAGTTGCCAGTAACGGCTGGTATTTCGTTTTTAATCTTGATCAACTTGGGATCTACACCCAAAATGTCATACAATTCAGAACAATATGTAATGGCCAATACTTTGTCCTCTGAAAATTGATCAGTAGGCGACGAGCTATTTTACGGTATTCGAGGGTGACACTTTTTCTGGTTTTCTCCAAGGTTTTGCCAAACATGGCATTGAATTTGTTTGCAATCGTGTTCACCAAATGTTGACCGCAAAAATAATAGCCTCCAGGAATTTTCAACAGATAGGTCAACCGTTTAGTTTTGGGGTTTTGTATTTTCATAGAGTTACCTGCAGTGGTGCGTTCATCCAAGTTTTGTTGCACTTGTTCGTCATGAACTTCCACCGTAAAGGTGTTTTGATTTGGAAGGATATTTTGGATTTGTGTTCGGTGAATCATTTCCACCAAAGCCACTTCCCAATGGGTTTCGTGATCCAATTGGATAACCTGAGGTAATTTGGCCGTGTAACAGCTTAATGTGTTGTGGGGAAACACCTCCAGGGAACTGTCACTGGGTAACGTCAAGTGAAATTGGTTATTCATAATTACAGAGTTCTAGTGTCGGAGGGGTCACTGGAGGTCAGAGGAGTGTCTAAAAGAGGATTGTTGTTAGAAATAGTGATTGTTGGAATGGGGACTGACGTTGGACGCAAGGCTCCCGTTGTTACCGTTAGAGGAATGTTTCAGGGACGGATTGGGGAGAAGGTAATCGATGCAACTGCTTAGTTAAATGGTCCACAATTGTTTGTCTCCTTGTTGCAAACTCAAATTGGCAATGGCAGCATCGATGACACAATACACCACAAAGATTTGGCAGAAAAAGACGATTTGTGTTTAAGGCACACGTTCTTCACACCACACCCACAAGGGTTGCTTTTGTAGATCTTGTAGAGGAGAACTGGGGGAAGGAGTGGCCACTGCAGTAGCTGAGGCTGTGTTGAAGGGCATGATGGTCACTTCGTTTATAGTCGATGATTTGCGAAGCGTCGTTCCAAAAGTCAAAACTGGGAGGATATCCTTTCCAATGTACTTTGACTCCTTTGACACGTCGTTTTCCCACTTTTCGGGTTCTTCGATAGAGAATGCTTTCTATCTCGTACACTTCGTTTTCATGCTTGGTCACACGTTGTAACTCGGGCAAGTAAAACGGTCCTTTAACACTTCCCCTTTCATGTCTTCCAATTTATAGACGGCAGGATGACGGCCAGGAACTCGTTCAGTGACATGAAACAATTCAGTGGTCCAGTTGGGTAAGTAACTTTGGTCGAAAGTGCATCTGGTTTTGCCAATACGCACCCAATCTCCTTCTGCCTACACTCCACCTTTCTTGGGGACAGTCACCGTCGGGGACGTACGAAACAGGCGTTCGAAGACGGTCAATTCGTTGTCGGGAGTCACTTCTTGGCGGGCACGTCCGATGCTCCGATGGTAAGATTGGTTGTACTCTTGAACTAGGTGTGGCAAGACGTCAATGTACTTGAGAGTGTGTTGATGCGTAAAATATGTCCACATGCGTTCTTTCAAGGTGCGTTGAAAACGTTCCACGATGCTGGCTTTGGTTTCGGGATTCTCGGGGGTGAAAATGTGAATATCACTTTTCTTCAATTCTTTTTGGAAAGCTTGGTTCAAAACATCGGTGCCTCTGTCGGTTTGCCATCGAAGAGGGTGACGCCCACTTTGTTTGAGCATCAGTTTGAGGGCTCGCACTAACTCAGTGCTCGATTTGGAAGTCAATGGCACGACCCAGGCAAATTTGGAAAAGACGTCGATGACACAAAACAAATATTTATAGCCGCTATTGTAGGTGGCCAAATGAGATATATCGTCTAAATCGGCTAAATCGGCTTGCCATTGATGATTGATGGCCTCCACTTGGGTGCGACTTCGGGAAAATTTTCGTCGAACGGGATTGCATAAGGTGTACGTGGCTTGTTCTTGTAACCATCGTTGCACTTGAGGTAAACGGACACTTTTCAGTCGAGTTTTGGCAGCACGATATAATTTCTGAACTCCTCTGTAACCTGCAGGATTTGATGGATTGTAATAAATGCTGGCTAATACCTTCTCCATTTTTTAATAAGTTATCCACTCTTCACTGAGGCTACTATGGAGGGGATGTGGGGGTGGTTTGGAAACGGCTTTACGTGTCCGATGTCCCACGGGAGTAGTAGTCGAAGGTAGTGGTGTTAGTGGTGGTGGCAGTGGCAGTACTGGGATTGCTTTGGTCTTCTTTTCTTTTCTCACTTCTGCTTTCCCTTCTTTCTTTTTGACATCTGTCAAAGGAGGAGTGGACATCGTCTTTTTAACCCAAGCTCTAAGTTCTTGTCGTTGGGTGTAGGAGAATAGGTCAACAAGGACGCTGAAATCTTACAAGGGATGGGAGCTGCTGACTGTGTTTGAAAGACTTCTCGTGCCTCTTCTTCCTCAGACATCCGTGGGGCTGCATCTGTCTTGACCGCTGCAGGTGGTTGTAGTGGTGGTCTTTTCATCAGAGTCTTAAAATCTTTCAGAGTGGGTAGGGCTGTTTCGTCTAAAGCTTTCTGGTGAAAGAGTTGCAGTCTTTGCAACAATTGACCGTACCGTTGCGAGTTTTCCGTTTCTGACAAATCGCTGAGATCCATCAACGATTGCAATTCGTGTTGTAACTGGGACATCTCGGTCAAATGAGGATTGGGAGGTAAATGCGGGGTCCGTTATTCTTGCCAACGATGGTATTACATCCATCGTTTGTAAGGTACTAAAGCTAGTTTTCGTCCTTCCATCGGATTTCAATAATCACGTATGAGATCTTTTGATTCCAGACAATCCTTTTATCTTCTTGGACCTTTTTATCTTCATCCCAGGATTCTTCCCATTGTCCCCAATACTCCTTTCAGCAAGGGTCCTAACATGGGTAAAAATCCTCCGCGTTGCACCAACATCTTTTTCTTTTGACGGATGGGGATTTTCGTTTGGACCATTTGGCAAAGAACGTGTCGATGTTTGGCTAACCATTCTTTCTGGTGTTTAGACAAAGGTATCTTGACTTTCAAGACATTCAGACAACATTCGCTCACGGTATAGATACCATCATTGGAGGCGGTTTGAATCAGTTGTTTTGGCATGGGTGGAGGAGCTTTGGACAGGACGGAGAAGATATCCCAATGTTTACCTAAACGAGGAGGCAGTACTTTTTTTTTTCCTTTTCCTTTTGGACAGAAGAACGACGACGGTGACGGTGTGCGCGTCTTTGAGGGGACATCTTTGGGGTTTCAGGAGCACAAAAACACTGAACTCATCGTTTACTTCAGGTCTTTTTAATACTGAAATGCGTCGACACTGATTGTCCGATCGTCGTATCATTTTCATCGCAGGCATAACACGTCGTGGAGAGTTTCGCATCGGACTCAATCGGGACAGTTCTTGCTTGGACAAATCCAGTAAAGTCTTTAACACTCCCGATCTCTTTTGTACTTTGATTTTGGGGGTAGGTTCTTTGTGATCAGCGGCCACTGTCGATAAAGAGGAAGTGGGTGTCACCACTGGAGGAGACGTTTTTGGAAACGCGGGTATCCAATTTTCCATCAAATTAGGAAAGACACGTGTCAAATCGGGTTTGGCAGGCATCACCAGCAACGGAGAAGTGGAAGAACCTGAGGCTACTGGAGACGCGGTTACCGATGAGGCAGGTCGTGGTTTGCGAATGTAAGGTTGCGTCCTGCCGGCAGTACCTCTCTTGCGGGTAGAAGCTATTTTCTGTGGACTTTTCTTTTTCTTTTTCTGAGGCTATGACCTGATCTTAACAATGCTGCTCTTTTTCTTTATCTTCTGAGTAAGTTGGGGAGTGGTTTTTTTCTTGAGGAGGACTTTGGGAACATTAGGATACCATTTTAAGAGGGAACGAATGATGACATCTCCTAGAGAACCGCTACCTCCAGGTTTCAAAATGATTTGCTTTTTGGTTTGAGTGTCGATGCGAGGATCGGCCAGTTGAGTCAAGGCTACTTTGTTTCTGTGAAGAACAAATAACGTTTGGTTTGATGTGGAATGTGAATGATGCCTTGCAGTAATTGACGTGCTGTCACCGTAAACCATCGTAAGACTTCTCTGAGACTAGCTTCTAAGAAATGAGCACGTATTTGTGGATATTTTTCGCGACTAATGCCGTACAAGGCACGAATCAATTTGACGGGAAGATGAGACTGAAGGGACGTCATGTTGGCCATGTGTGAGACAGACTCAACGTGACCGATGTTTTTATAGACTTTGTTTGGTTGTTGTTGTTGTTAAGTCGACGACGGGGACGTGTACACGACAGGCCCTCCGTCTTGGCACCAGTGGTGAAACAGATGGGTATGAAATTGAAAATAATCGGGGGTGGTGGGTTTTAAATCCACGAGTAAATAGCCGTGTGGGGTTTGAGTGTCATCGTCGTACGCATGAGTCAGCCAAGGCGTTCCTAACTGTTTGGCTAAGACTTGCACTTGCGATTAATCTCTAGGGCTTTTAAACAAGACCACGTAATGAGGATTGAGAATGATGGTGCGATGGGCTTTACTTTGTTAAAACAAATTTTGGGTGATGTAAATGACACTGGCATTACGATGATGCTCTTTGCGCGTAAACCAGAGTTTTATTTCTTCTTCGTCTTCTCCTAGCATGTCGAAGATGACCAGATAGGTTTGACTAGGGTCAGACACGATTCCATCGTCTTCGCCAGGAATGCCTTCCACAAACACGATGGAATCACCTTGACTTTCTCGCAGAAGGCTGTACACCGATTGCCACTCTTTGTAACTTCACACGATTCGTTGAGGTGGATGATTGATTAAATGATGTTTATGTTCGATCAAACGTTTGACAAATTCGGTTTTGCCTGAACCGCTAGGTCCGGCAATGAGCATGCTAATGGGATGGCGAAGATACAAGGCCTCCCAACTGGCACGATCTAAGTGTTCGTCGATGACTTTGAAAGTGGAGGAAGAGGGAGCAGACAGTAAAGGTAGCCATAGTAGTGTACGGAATGTCACTTTTAACACGAAGACAGACAAGAGAAGAGTTTTTATACTTTTTTCAGGACACGTTTATTGCAAGCTCTAAGTGTGAACAACACGAAAGACAAAAATACATAAAAGCCAAATGGTTAAGTATATGAATAAAAGACACATCAAAACGATCATAGTGGAATATAAACAAGTCTTTGTACAGCATGTTTGGTGATCAAGATGTGGTATCGCAGGGACAGTGTGTAATGTTCTTAGAATCTCTACACTCCTTGGCAGAGTCACACAGGGGTCCTACCGGAATGGTCTTTCGGGGATGTCAATGACACTCCTGTCCCGTCCTAAAGAGAGTGGTTCTTCTTCTTCTGGTACTGTCACTAACACAGGTTTAAAAGTTACTTTTTTCACTGAACGTTTGAAGTCAGGATCACAAATCTTGGGCATAGTATGCCACTTCTTTTGTCCAAGCCTCGAAGCACAAACTTTTCCAGTTACGTACATCTTTCCAGTGAGGGTGTAAGTCACAAGCTACACACACATCGTCGTACACATATTCAGTGCCTAAAAGTTGACAAATGTTTCTTTGCTGTAGAGGTCGAGAAGTATCGAGATGAAAGCGCAAAGCTTTTAACAGAATGAGTCTCTCGTCTACATTTAAAGGGACCACTTTCATGTCTTGGTTGGTATGTACTGTTCGTAAAGAGTCCACAAGGAATCGGACGGTAAATGAAATCCCAGAAAGCAAGTCACTAAGACACACACCACTCATCGACCCCAATTCAATGGACAAAGTTCTCGTAAAATGCCATGGTAATCCTCCACCATCTGAATACTGTCATTGATATCCTTCCACGGAATCTGCTGTATCACGAATGATAAAGGTGGTGGCATGGCAGTCCGTTTTTATACCACCTTTTTTCGGAGGTTATAAATGTACTTTTTGCCCAGAAATGGTCGTACTCCATCGACGTATCCAAAATATTTAGTCACAAACTCACACGACACATGCCGCACAGAAGTGTCCTCTTGAACTAAGTTTACATTGTGTAAAAGATTTTTGAAACCCTTTAACTCTTCTTCTAGTATGGCTAGCCTGTAAGAAGTAGGATGAGTAGCAACTAATGTCTTCTGGTTCTCGTCCAGTTGAACGCTTTCGTATGAATCAGTCCTCTTATAGCATATAGGTACGAGTGATTCAAACATAGGTGACGTAACGGATGCAATTGTTCTTTGCGTTTCACTTGTATTTAGACAAACTCTTGGTAAATGCGTTCTCTCAACTCCACAGGCAAACCACGAATGTTCTCTTCTAAAGTATCCATGACCATATCAGTCAAAAATTCTCCTTGAGCGAAAGTGACGGATGTAGTGAGTAATTTCTGGCCACTGCCATTCCAGGAAATGGTCAAGAATGTCATTAAAATCTTCTAATGTAAATGGTCTAAAGCGGAATATTCGGAAGAGCGCACACTAGATCCAGAGAAATCTGACTTGTTTGTTGACTTTTGTCAATTTCCTCTTGTGAATTTCTCGATATAAAAGTTCCTCAGTCACCAATTGAGATTTTGCTCTGACAAGTCCCTGCCAAATGTCCTTGTAGATCTTCTCTTGCAATTCGTTTGGTAATCTTTGAATATTATTTTGTAAATGGGGCTTAAATACTTGTCTAGGTGTTGTCCAACGTTTGAATCCTAGACAAGCTCGTTTCCTAAACGACATTGTATGCCACTTAAATGACGAGGTCCCACTAAAGGTAGGTAGTGACAATCCGGAGACCATCGAGCATGTTCCAGGTAAGCGGAATCTTTCTTCTCCCACTCGTGAAGTGACACACCGCAACTGAAGTACCTGACTTTATCCCCTTCGCCCAAGTAGATAAATCCGGCTCTAGCTAATTCGTCGGAGATAGGTCCTCCCAGATATTTTGGCCATTTTCCTCGGAAGGTTTGGAATCGACCTTCACAGTCTCAGTATTCAGGCAATCGTACAGAGAACGAATATTCGTCTTTCACAGGTTCATTTCGATGAGGGTACGGTGAAATCCGCAGGAGCTTGCTCAATTTTGGATGACATCCGTAGGGTGGTATCCGCATGGATTCATGATGACATCCACCATGAAAACCAGTAAAGTGAAAAGGTGTACGATGACGAGTGGCATCGCTTTCTCATCCGTCAGGTTTGACACGCACAGCATCACTTTCCATAGTAGGTATAGTCAAAACAAAGTTCCCATGATGTGATACTGAATCGCTCAGGTCACATCGTACGGCATCGCAAGACACAGCATCGTACTCGAGTTTCTCGTTGGACTTGAGTCTTACGCTTGATACTTGCTGTTTGAAAGGATTCATCTTTCTCGCACGGTGTTGGTAGTTACAATGAACTATCGGTCTTGGACGTTGTCGGTTTTATATGTTGCCCAATACCGACGTGACCGTACGATAAAGTGAAGTGATTGGGAAGCCGAACTCACTTCTGGTACACGATTTGAGAGACTTTTTCCAATGGCCGACTGACGATTTGGTGAGTGGGTTAACGTAAAATCTTATTCGGTTCGTAGGTGGTCACTTTAAAATTTCCATCCTGTCCAGACTGCAAGGCTTCTTTCAATACGCCAAAGTTCACCACTCGACTGGTGCGATAATTGAGAGTCAATCCTTTCACTTTACACTCGGTGTGCACTTCTCGTGGTGGGTCACGGTATTCGTAGCCGTGAAGTTTAGTACCGCCACTAGCAAAACTTAGAATCTTGTCGTTGGAGTGCTCGTCCGTTCCGGCTTCTAATCGGTCTACTTCGATGTCAGGGTGACAGTGACCCAGGCGATCAATGTAGATGCAACTGTCCGTGTTAAAGTACAGCACACGATCTCCTAACTGGTGTAAAGCTTCGTAGAGTTTTAAGCGAGCATGGGCTGTCACGTAGGCCGCAATGATGATATTTCCAAATTCGTCAGCTTCTACAATGTCCAGTTCTTCTTTGTAATTGACTAAGATCAAGTCCTCACGTACGACGTCGACGTGTTTCACGTATTTGGTTTTGTCGTGAATCATTTGGAAGTAGCTGGAAGGTTCTGTCAAATACTCCGTCTTGGGTAAACACGGTCGTTGTGCCATTTTTCCCCACAAGCAATTCAACATCACTTTGGCAAAAACGATCGCCTTCCTTCGTTTTTCTCGATGTTGTCTAAAGTGATGCCTTCCTAATCCCAGTATTTCTCTTTGAATTTCTTTTGGTCTCCGGGAGCCTGGCACCAGGAAAGATAGCCGCTGGCTTCTTGTTTCAGTTTCAAAAAGGCATCCACGTAGTCTGCGAAAATGTCTTTCTGAGTCTCTTCGCCCTTGTGGAATTTTTCTGTCTTGGGAATTTGGTAAATTTCGTACATTTCTACAGTTGGTATCCCAAGTCCAGAACTTTGAACAATTCCACGCTGACCCACGTTTCTGTCAAGACGCGTTCTTCCTGAGTGTGCTGACAAGGTCGGTCTTGGTTGCACGTTTCGGCACAAGTACGGCACAAGGGAAACATCAGTTTTCTTTGGCAATGGTGAGGTAAAACGGGATGGTACAAATCCGTGGGAGGCAAGACTTTGCACTTGATCAATCCTTCGTATTGTCGAATCTTGTCCAGGTCGATGTGTTCCGTCAGCAATTGTGGGTGCCCTGCGGAAAAGTGACAATATTTGCACACGTATGGATACAACGAACACACGTCCAAGTATTTGATTTCTTCTCCTTTCTCCTCGTCGGCTTGGTAGAGCTAACAGGTGGCATTCGTCCGTCCTCCGTACAGGCTGTCCCGCGGGTTCGGAGGGTCCACCAGCTTGTAACTTTCCACGATGCGTTTAAACTCGGGATCGGTTTTCAAACGGTGATCGTACTCGTGTTCCCACATTTCCACCACTTGGTATCCTTGCTGTTCTAACCTCAACCGCCGCTGATAAGTGGCCTGGTACAGGTCTTCCATAGCCCGTTGTTAGAACTGATTTTTAGTGCCACGTGGAGGGTATCAAATCGGACATTCGTGAAATAAGCACCCGTTAAACTCGTACATGATCTTGGGGTTTTCTAAGTCCCAACCATCCACTGAATACGTTCCGATGGTTTTTTCTCCTCCACCGTTGCGGGCGTGTTGGATCCTTTTGTCTTCCTTGTCGCACAAGTAATATAGCCAGCGTAGGGCTTTGACCGAGTATTGATGTTTGACAAAATTGGTCGTTTGAGGGCTTAGGTTGTTTTCGGGTATGAATCGTTGACGGTACACTAAGGAACACGCTTTGGCAATGGCACAGGCTTCTTTCAAAGGATCGATCCCTCCGTGCTCCATGAACAGTTCTCGAAATTTTCCACAGCAACGCCGTCAAATGTCTACGTCGGAACGACAATACTTTAACATTTCTTCCTGAAAGTCGAAGGGGTCCGTGACGTGAGTCTGGTACTACGCGTAGAAAGCTTCACGTTATTCGGTACGCATGTTGTCAGGCTCGTAGTAGTGAGCCTCAGGCAAATGGGGTGGAACAGCGTCTTGATTGGCTTCGATATTGAAAAAGTGCTGAAAATAGCCTTTGACCATTTCTATCATTCCAAACGGTTTAGGCATTCGAGTCAAAGGCATGGCGAAGTAACTCATCGAATCGTTAAACTGCACTTGGCCCACTTGCATGGAAATGATTTTGGCTTCGTTCAAAGTCACTTTAGGAAGTTCGGTATTTCGTTCCGTATATTTTCTCAAAAGAAATTGCCCATCGTATCTCGAGAAATTGTGAGCCATCACCGTGGCATTGCGATGACAATCTCCGTAACGTTTGATGTCCTCTTGACTCCACGTTTCGTCGATGGGGTTTACGATCCATGGGGCGAAATCGGCTAGCGTGTTCGGTCCCCGAAAGATTTTTTCACACCCTCCAGGAATTTTGCTGCTGTGAGGGCAGTGACTAAAGATAGCCTCTTGGATGCACTTCTCGCATGCTCGGTGAGCCAAGCAGAAATTAGGAATGTGAATGCCGTTCTCTTGCATCCATTCGAAATCAATAAAGATGAAATTCCCTTTCTTCCGGTCATCTTCTTCCTCTTCATGTTTGGAATTGTATTTTTGAATCTAGCATTCGTGTTTCAAGTCCACGATTTGTTGACAAATGTGACATCGCTTCTTTCCTGAACATACGTGCGCCTTGGTATTATTGGCACGTATCACTTGTCCACAAGTAGGGCACAATCTCAGCAGCTGACAAGCACTTTTCTGCTGTGAACCTTTGCATTTGCAGATGTTGTTGGTAATAGGTAGGGCTGACAAACGTGCGCTGACAAGCTGAGCAATGCACTCGTTCTTGTCCTTCGTCCAAACAGGGTTTAGAGACCAAATATCCCTCACATTTCGATCCACAACGCTTGTGTTGCTCTCGATTGTTATAGCCATGGTCACATTTCTCACAGTAATAACTGTATCCAAGGAATTCGGTGATACTGGTAATAGTATCGAAATGTTCATCGTGATGATAGACGTGAATGTATTTTCCGTCTTTGAAATTTTTGCCTCAAGACAACAGAGGTCCACGCACTTCTTGAGGGTGTACTTTCAACGTATAGCGTGAAACTAAGACGTCTTGCTTTTTTTGCATTTCAGGAATGCCACAGGGTGTGTCTTTGGATATCCCCGCTTGTTATAACAGGAGTTCTGCTTCCATTCGTTGTTTGGCTCGGTCCAATTGTTGAATAGTTTTCCAGTCTCTTTTCCATTCTACCGTGTCGTTCTTGTCGGCATACGTTCGTCCCACCACGATGGCACGGGCTAAACACATTTCGTCTTGAGGATTGTTAATTTGAACGAGGCTGCGCTTCACGCTGCGAAGATCGTCCACCAATAATACCTTTTTGCGTCCTGTCCCTTGGGGAAGAGACACGTGGGTCATGAACAGTGTCGCTTTTCCGTCGGTGATGTGAAACTTGTCGTTGGATTGTTGCACGTGTTGAATCTTGTCGATGACTTTGGAAGGTGTCAATTCTGCTGGACTGCTAAGCTCGACCCAAGTGGTGAATTTCAAACTGTCGTGATGAATGGAAGGTCTCAAGCAGTCGTGTTCCTTGGCTTCACATTGCTGTTTCAGTGTGGTTAACAAAGAATCCCACACATCGGTGATGAATTCCTCTGCTTTCTCCAACGGTACGTCTGACTTGAAATCTGTAAACTTCACCGTGTACGTTTAGGCCGTGGTTCTAAAGTTTATAGAGGAGCGTTTGTCCGTGTCTCGAATGTGGTAGTACTTTTCAGGTTTTACTGGTGGTGATGGTGGACTTTGGTTTGGTGCAGACTCTCTGGGCCTTGATTCTGGTTCACTCATGTCATCTTCAAATCGCTGGCATGATTTTGAGCCAAGACTTCAGCTACTGTGGGAGGCAGTAAGTCACGTTTCTGCCTCTTACTTTCTTCTCCTTTCTTCACGAAATGATGCGATCGTTTCATCTTGACTGCAAAAAGTCAAATGACTACATTTGAAACGCCATGGACACCTTTATGTTCATGTCAGGGTCAGTGTATATTTAAACGGCTAGTACCTTCCCTCCCGGTATTCATTTTGCTCTCAAACCGACCAGCACGATGGAAGACCCAACACAGATCGAACTTTTGATCAGTGCTTTGTGAGGTTTTCTGTTCGAAATTTTTCTTCAGACAAGCCGACGGACTACTCCCCCTCCTTTCGAGATAAAAGTCAAGATACTTGCTATATCTGTCAGAAGAAAGGGCATTGGGCTACAGGATGACCAGACCGTCAAAAAAGGAAGACCAGTGTCAAAAGAGACAAAAGTCAAGGTACCTGTTATCATTGTCAAGAGAGATGACGTTGGTCTTCAGACTGCCCTATGAAACAACAGGAACAGGAAGAAGAAGAGGAAGAGGTGCCATCGGCAAAGGACGAACCCCGACACGTTCAGAAAAAGAAGAAAAGAAGACGAGAAAAAGTGAGGAAGAAGAGGAGGAACAACCTGTGAAAGTGAAAAAATCAGAAAACTGAGAGAGTGAAAGAATAAAGACACAGAAGAAGCCTATAAACTTTTTAAAGTGTTGTGTTGTGCTGTGAATTGGATTGCAAAATTTGTACCAGAATAGACCAGACAGAAAAAAACGAAAGTGTCTCCTGGCTTTGATTTTTTAGAATAAGGGCCTACACTCACACACTCATACACGTACATCAAAGCGTTAAAAAAGGGATTTTGAGTTTTAATTGAATGAGGGAAGATGAATACTATCTCTTTTCGAAAGAAGTGTGTGGCCCTGAAAAGGACCGCTGGGTGCTTGCTTTTTAAAAAAATAAACTCAGGAACGAGAAGCAATCAGCTTTAACTGCCTGAAGCCTTTGCCACGGCCAAGGCCAACTTCTTGACCTGCTCCCGTCGATGATTTAGCAGAAATCACTAGGGGTGGTATCTCAGGTGTAGTAACAGGGTTGGATTGTTTGGTTCGGGAAGGTCTTTTTTCTCTTAGGTCGAAATAAAGAAGTCTGATACATTTGTTTCAGACTCCTTAAGTTTTCCAAAATGTCCAAGAGTACCGTTACCGTTTGAGTTTCACTGTTCTCCTTCTCTCCTAGACCTTGTTTCTTCTCTGCTTCTTCTTCTTCCTGTCTTTTCCTTCTTGCCTCTTCTTCCTGCTGTTGCTGTTGCTGTTGAATGAGAAAGGCTTGTTCTGCTTCTTTCTGCTGTTGTAAAAATTTCTCCAATTCTTCTTTCTGTCTCAGTTTAAAATCCTCGACGTGTGGTAAAAGAGGAGAAGGTGGCGAAGGTACTGGTACCGGAACAAATTCTTGCGAAGAAGAGAAAAAATCCACTAAATCCCAATTAAAATCGACCTCTTCTGGAAGTAGACCTGTGTTGACTTTGGTAACCACTGGTATGCCATCGCTTCTCGTTTCCACAGCCGGTGCACCCCAATTCATCGTCTTCTTAGTTTCCGTCATGTTTCAAAAAACAATGTCGCATAGATTCACTGCGCACAGACGCTAGCGCACCTATATAGGGAATGTGACGTCACAGGTAACTCTTCGGATTGTAAGACATATAGAATCTATGTTGGGGTTTGGACCAAGACAAGGAAATCCCAGTCAAGGGGTTACATTATTTGTCTGATAAAACTGACTATGCTGTGTGGAACGAACTATCGTAATACCAAAAAGCTCAACATCGTGTGCGTGCATGTGTCTGTCTCTCTCGAAATGTTTTGTATGGTGTTTTCTCAAAAATGGAGAGTCCTTAAGTTATTATGTTGTTTTGTTATATATTTGTTTGTTTGTTGTTGTTGTTGTTGTCGTTGTTGTTTGATATTAGAACAACTACGTCAGGCATAGCAGAAGACAACAAAGGTTTATTTTTTAAAAGTAGTCCCTAGCGCGTGGACACCTAGACCGAGACAACCGGACTGAGATAACCAGACTGAGATAAGAAAAATAAGGTTAGCAAAACAGCTAGATTTCTCTGTCGCATGGGTGAGAAAGACTCCACGAGGTGGCTGAACTTTGTAACGTGTATTGGGATTGGTGAAAAGTCTCAATCCGTTTCGATCCGGTCTTCCACTATAAATAAACACGGTTCACTTCATTCCCGTTACCTGTTATCTTCACAAGATGTGGACAAACGTTGAATCCTCTACTCTCGTATCGTCGATGCTGTTCCGTACGGACTTACCCATGGATGTTAAATCATCATGGACAATCATACGGATCACCGAGACGACCGTTTGGAAAAGAAGGTCCTATCTGGAGAGACAAGGCTGTCTGAAGCGAGTCCTCATCTACGTTCCAGAGGTTAGACGAAGTTTAAGAAAGAGAAGAAGATCAGTGAGATGCCCTCTATGTTTACGAAATGGTGTTAACATAAAAAAGCAAAGCCCCTTTTCAGGGCCACTCCTATATCTCGAAAAGATTTACTTTTTCCTGCCTAAAATTTTTATTAGTTGTTGTATAATTTATGTATGATAGATTGATGTTCATCAATCTATGACTGTGTTGTATATGTCTCTGTCTCTAACCATGTTTCTATGTCTCTATTGTATTTGTCTCTTCCTAGGGTAGCCGTGCGTATTCAGGTCAGCCACTTGCAACATTGTTACCAGTACAGTGACGTCACCCTACCTGTTCCATTCCTATTGTCCCTATACAAAACCCAACTTTCCTTTGACGCTATAGTGGCCCAGGGTTTAATTTGACGCCAAAGTAGCCCAGGGGATTTTTTTGACGCCAAAGTGCCCCGGGTGGGTGGGTCTGTAATGCATTTTCTCATTGACGCCAAAGTGCACCCCTCCCCCATTCACTACTAGCGTTAGAAAACGTTCACAATGGAAACGATTCCGTTTGGATTTTAGATTCATCTCCCTTCGTGACTTCCGGTCCTTTATTCATAGTGCTTTGTGATTTATTTGAAAGAAACTGTTTCCTTCGATGAATAATTATGGAGAGAAATTAAATTGACGACTTCTTGTTAGATCTCGATTCTTGTCTGCAAAATATTAATGTATTATATTTGACATAAGATTTGTTAGGAATCGAATACCAGCTTAGAAAACTGGGGGACTACATCGTGTAGCCGTCATAGAAAGGTGTATACATCTTGTTGCAAGAAGAGAAGTGTTACACATTTTGCAGGAACTTGACTATTCCATCAGCGGAATACTTTCAGGTCTGCAAAATCTGCTAGATAGTTGACAGAGGAAATCGTTTTCTTATGAATGCCCATTTGAGGAGAGAACTCGACCTGGTTGACCATGTTATAGTGTTTCCTTCGATCAAATAGAATCATTACGTGAAACTGGCGTGACGTGGGGCAGAATTTCCGCATGTCTGTCAAATTAGTATCTGAACTTTATATAGACGAAGAATAGAACTGAATATACTGGACACATTTTCGGACATAAATGACCGTGACATTGACAGTCAAGTTCGTGATATATTGCATATTACACCTAATGTTGGCGAATCCTATATCAAAGGGAGTATTCGTGCGCATGGCATACATATACAGAGATGGCGTTTGGGAGAAAGTATTCAAAGAATTGTTCCAGTGGGAAGAGCCCTGAGAAAGAGGAACTGTATAAAAAGGAGAGTATATATTGTCAAAGGGCCAAATCATCTATGGCATGTCGATAGCAACCACAAGCTGATACACTGGCGCATCATATTTCACGGAATAGAGGACGGCTAAAGCCGACTGATTACAGGAATTCATGTTGCTACAGATAACAAGGCACAGACTACATTTAAAAATTGTGAGAAGGCAGTGGAATATGTATGGTCTACTGCATCGCGTGAGAGGCGATATGGGTAGAGAAAACATAGAAATTGCTAGACATATGATAATGAGACGTGGAAACAAGAAAGGAAGCATTATTGCTGGTTGTAGTGTTCACAATCAGAGTGTAGAAAGAATGTGGGGAGAACTTAACAAAGTCGTCTCTAGGTTTTATAGTGATCTGTTCAAATTCATGGAGGAGCACAACGCGTCAGACTCAGATTACGAGAAACATATTTTGCGTTACACTATGTCTTTTTACCCGGAATTCAGTGTGCGAGTTTATTAGACAGTGGAACCACCATGGATTAAGAACGGCAGGAAATCGTTCGCCACTCGAACTGTGGCACGACGGATATTTTGCAAGATCCCAACAATATTTACGACCTTGGCAACTACGGTCTAGACTTAGAGCAAATACAAGAGACCTTACCAGATGGCTCTGATAAATTAGGTCAAATAATTGTTCCAGAAGCAGCTGTTTTCTGACTGAACAGCAACTTCTGATATTTTAGATTCATGTTGATCCAGTAACTGACGGCAATAATTTCCTTGCATGACACTGGACTATGTCATAACAAATTCTACTTACTAGAACTATCTTCTATAGAATACTGCAAAAGTGTGTGTCTTTCTGTGTGTGTGTATGTGTGCGTGTGTGTGTGTTTGTGTGTGCTTGTTTGGATTTTTAACGTAGCTCGAACAATTTTAGTCATATCGTTACGATGTCTGCAGTGTGACAGTTTATAGTGATGTCTAGCACTGGGGCATCATGCCGCAGACATCATGGCCCACACAGTCACGTTATCCTGACACCAGGCCGACCAATCCTAACACTAACCTCTTAATGCTGAGGGCCAAACGAGGTAACTGCAAGTACCATTTTTATATAAGTCTTTGATATGACCCGGCCGGGATTCGAACCCGTGACCTTCCACATCCGAGGCGGACGCTCCAACAACTTAGGCCACCAAAGAGGTATACTGTAAAAGTCTTCAACTGTACGATAAAAGCTAACTTATTGACGAACAAAATACTGTTTTCTTTAATTTCTTTGGCCCCGCTCCGTATGTATGTATGTATGTATGTATGTATGTATGTATGTATGTATGTATGTATGTATGTATGTCTTTGATCATTGGGAGGAAGGCTAGAATTATTCTCTTTCAAACAAGCGATTTCAAGGAGTTCGCTACTTTTCTTAGGTTATTATGGAGATTTTCTTTGCTGTTTGGTCTGCTTAAATCATAGTACAAGGTACATGTGTGGTTAGTATCAGAACATTAAAGTTATAATATAACACCCTTTATCAAATTAATTGTAAGTTCTTTTTTTAAAACAAAGGTAACGTGTGCAGTAAAACTGCATATATTTTGAGTCAAGAAACGAAGCTGTTACGTACTAACTCAACTATGACGAATCATCCTTAAAATTAAACCCATCCTAGACTTGTTAATTTTTATAATGCACACCAAAATGTCATAAATCCAACAGTGTATTTAATGAAGAAAAATTGGGAACGTTGATCAGAGTCCATAATTTCACCTAACAATGACAGAACGCTGAGTTTCAAACTCACTTTCTGGCTCATCAAATATTCATCTGAATGCCAAACCTAGGTAAAATCTAGTACGAATAAATAATTATTGCGTGGAAATATTAGCAGGTGAATCAGACAACCATTAGTCTAACAATGCCTCAAAATGATGATGCGAATTATTTAAATTTAATCTTATGTGCGACTTAATCCAAATGAAAGTGCAGGAGAACACTGGTCATAATAATAAATATCGTTATCATGCAGAAATGAAATTGATTTATTGGGACTATCACATGATATAATCCCACCATAAAATGCAAAATAAATGCACTTCTTCCAAATTCTTATAAATTTAAAGCTGTGCACCATTTTTGAAAATCCAATTATAATGAAGGAGAGTGTTTGTGCAGTAGCGAAAGTGAGGCAGACGCACGGACAGAATGATGGATGGTCACACGGAATATGGAAAAGGGAAGGACGGAATAAAGTCTCAGTTTATTACATTCCGTTTGTGTTCCACACAGATAGCAGGAAATAAAAATGCATGACACTGGCATTTGCGATGGAGCCATCAAAGTAGCTTTATTTCATTTTCTGTAAAGGAATATGCCGCTGAATAAACTGTGTAGACAAAGTAAATCAAGTGAATGTTATATGTGTTACATATCCTTCATCAAGTACCTGCCTGCCAAACTTTAACATTAGTAATAATTATTTTTCGTTATTTTCCAGATTAGAATTAAACTCTGCATTATTTACAAAAACAACAACAACAACAACAACAACAACAACACCCACCTCATCAGAATACCCCTTGTATGACAAAACAATACAAGTAAACAACAGCATCAGCCATTTCATTTGATTAACAACAATATATATTAGGTAACGTTCTTATATTTCAAATTGATTGATTCAGCTCACCCTATGATCTCTCCAAGCTCACCCTACGATTACTTAGCTCACCCTACAATTACTTCAGCTCATATTACGATTATTTCAGTTCACTCTTCGATCTGCCTAAGCTCATCCTACGATTACTCCCGTTCACCTTACGATTACTTCAGCTCACCGTAAGATCTCTCCAAGCTCACCCTACGATTACTTCAGCTCACCCTACAATTACTTCCACTCATCCAACGATTGTTTGATTTCACCCAGCGATCTCCTCCAGCTCACCCTACGATTACTCCCGCTCACCTTACGATTACTTCAGCTCACTCAGCGATCTCTCCAGTTTGCTTTCTCCAGCTCACCCTACGATTGCTCCAATTCATCCATTTTGAATGATATGGCGTGCCATATATGAAGCAGGGCAAGGCCAACGTCCACCGCGCGCAGGTCACTCTGGTAAAGTTCAATCATACTCTGACCGAGCTTCTTTATTGGTGTGGTCCCTCTCAGATTAACATCATTTCAGGAACCCCCTAGTGCCGAAAGTCAATGGATTTTATATATTCATGTTTCCCCATCGTATAGGTGTTGTTTCTGTTAATTTTATTGAATTTCAATTTTATTTTATTTTTTATTTTGATTCTAGGGTTTATACACCTCCCTATTCTAGTGTTAAAATACTCCACAACCCTGGCTCGTTTTTTGGAGTTTAATTATCAATAGTGATCCTTGCCAGGGATCAGTATTGTCCTCTGTATGTTATATGTATATGCTATTTGTTTTGTACGATATCTTGTGTACGTGTTAGGACTGGCTAATAGGTCATATACTTATAGTTGTTATTTATTTTAGTGGCCCAGTTTTGACTCGAGATAGTCGTTTGATACATACCGTATCTCTCGGTCTGTTAGGACCTTCATAATAATTTAATGTGTGTTGTAAAGAAATAGAGGGATAGTTTAGAAAAGAAATAGATTTGATTATAGAAAAGGGTGTGATTATTTTATTATGTTGATTATGTATATGTATGTTACGTATTTGTGTTTTCGTTATGTTCTTGTTATAGAGCTGCCTGTTGGTGAGATCCGGTGCGAGCCGTACTACCACACGTTAGTCACGTAGCATTGGCCTCGCACCATTGGATCTCATCGTTTATGTAGGTTAGTTCTGTTATGTATATATGTTTCTGTAGGTGTATGTGACAAAGAATCTCACAGGTTGATTAAGATAGTTCAGTTATTAATCATTAAAATCTATTTTTGTTTTCATAATTTTGTTGATGTAGGAAATTACATCATTATAAATTCCCTTATCATTTATACAATTAGTGTAAAGTAGTTGTTTATCATCTTTGTTGCCAAACTTAGTTTCAATTTTATTTCGTATTATTTGTCTTTCCAGATCCATTTTAGAACAATACAATATTAAATGTTTTTTGGAATCCAAAGATTTTCCGCATAGTCTACATTTTGGTACAATATGTATCAAATGTCTAATGAAAGCCATTTCCCCTGTCAGCCATTTGTCGTGCAAGTATAGGAAGAGCCTACTCTGTATAGAGGCAGATCCTATACTTGCCCAATTTTTCCAAATGGCTGACCAGTTCAGATGGGGGTGGGGGTGGGGGGTGAATAAATTCAATTTCTTGCTTATCTTGTATTATTGCCTCATTTAATATTTCGTAAATATTATTTTTATTGTTCCATATTCTTGAATTGTGTCTATAGATATATATTAAATCCTTAACTCTTCTAAACGATCCTGGTGGTTGTAAAAGTTTAGTTAACTTGTTATTTTTATAGATATTACTATTAAAACGACATATATATCCAAACAAATAGATATATATGGTTTCCCAAGGGAATTTTGGTGAACTGTTTATATTTTTAAATCTATTCAGTATTATTGATTTTTGGTAGATACTCAAATTTGGCAAAGCTAGTCCCCCTCTATCTTTCGGTCTACATATATATATTTTTTTTTCAGATAGTGAATTTTATTATTCCAAATAAAGTTCAGTATTTTCCGTTCGATATTTCCAATCATGGCTTCAGTGAAGTGAACCGAATTCAAAATGTAGTTCAATTGACTATACATGTAGGTTTTGGTCACCTGTATACGGTCTATTAAGTTTAACCTTGTATCTGCCCAAGTTTCAATCTCTGCGTCGATCTTAGCTATTAGCTCACGAAAGTTCTTGTGAGTAGAGTTCTTTCCGAAAATTATTCCTAGTGCTTTTAGATAATCTTTAATCAGGTTCGGAGGGAGACCTGGGTGATTTCCTCTCCAGATACCTATTAGTAAAATTTCTGTTTTATCATGATTTATTACTGAACCAGAGGCTTTACCAAATTGTGTAAATTCATTTTGCAGGTGTTTAAAGGAGTACTCATCTCTGGTGAAGTTCGTGCAGTCGTCTGCATGTAGTATAGTTTTAAATTCTTGAGTCATATTAGGTATTTTAATTCCTTGAATGTTATAGCTAATGTTTATGTTCAAGGATTCAATTGCTATTACGTATAATAGCATGGAAAGAGGACAGCCTTGCCTTACTGAGCGTTGTATTTTAATTCCATTTGTCACAGCTCCATTAATAATTATTTTAGAAGTTATATTTTTAATACATTGCTTTTATCCACATTAAAATATTGGGTCCAAACCCGCATTTTTCTAATGTTTTAAAAATGAAGTCATGTTCTATTCGATCAAAGGCTTTCTCTTGATCGAACAAGAACATGACTCCCTTCTCGTCTTTGGTTTTTAAAAAGTCTATTATTGTCCCTACAGAAAGTAAATTATTAGTTATTTTTCTCCCTATTCCCCCACAGCTTTGGTTTAAATTTATTATTATATTTAAGCAGTTTTTTTTATCCTATTTGTTATAATTTTACTTAATATTTTATAGTCAGTATTTAGCAGTGTGATAGGCCTCCAATTTTTTATTTCCTCTCTGTCGCCCTTCCCTTTATAAATTAAAGTGATAATACCCTCCCTTAGATTTTTTGGCATTTCTCCCTTAAATAAAATGTTATTATATAATAATTCTAAAATGTCAATTAATTCGTTTTGAAACTTTATATAAAAATCTGAGGTAATTCCATCAGAGCCTGGGGATTTCCCTTTTCTTAAACTCTTAATAGCAGTTAAAATTTCGCTTGAAGTAATACATTTTTCACAATTCTTGTTATCATTTAAAGGTATTTGCTTATACTTAGTTCTTTTCAAGTAATCATTTATAATATTATCATCAATTTGTTGAGATTCATAGATTTTCGTAAAGTAATTTCAAACACTTTCTAATATATCCTTTTTATCTTTGAAAATTGTATTATTATAGCGTATTGAATCAATCTTTTTGTTTTCTCCTTTCTTAATTTCCATTCTTTTATATAGACCTCTCATTTTTTTGTACAAGTTGTCGAATTTTCCCGCCCTAGCTTTAATCCCTTGAGTTATTTCTTTTTCTAGGTTAATCCATTGTTGGGTTACTTCATCATCTAGTTCAGTTAATGAGTTATTTTTAGTTTGTAATTCAATATAGCTTTTTTGTATCCATTGTTTACGTAGTTTCCTAATCTTACTATAATATTTGCTTAATCGTTTTATTTCTTTTTTAAGTTGTTCCCAATCTTCCATTATGTTTCCTATGATTTTATTTTTAAAGTTTTCCAGGTAATTGTACACGGTTTTCACGTATTCCTTGTCCGCTAAGTGAGTATTATTCAATTTCCATATTCCCTGTCCCCATTTACAAACGTTTGTTATTACTATTTTAAGTATTACTGATTTGTGATCACCAAGTTGGTTGTCGTGTACTGAGCATGTTTTCACTGCAGTAATATAATTTGCCGATATATAAAAAGTATCCAACCTACTTCCTTTATTTCCCCCATATATATATGTATAGTCCCTTCCATTTTTGTTTAAACATCGATAAATATCTTCTAAGTTATTTGTTTTTGTAAAAATTCTAATCCATTTGTGTAAATTTCTATCATTTTCTGTAAGTCTTTCGCTCTTAACTAATTCTGATGGTATCCAATTAAAGTCTCCCCCTATTATACACGGATTTCCAGTATAATTTTGAATATAGTGATTTACATTTATTATAAAGTCTATTTTTCTTGGCTTAATTCCACCAGTTGGTATATATATATATATATATATATATATATATATATATATATATATATATATATTAAAAATATTCCAGTTATTCAGTTTAATATGCAAAAAACGTCCCTCCAGTTCTTTTGGGGTTTTTAGACTTTCAAAGTTTACTCCTTTGGCATGGCGCCTAACAATTGTAGCCACCCCTGATATCCTTTTTGTTGGGTGGTTACTGGTGAGAACTAGACCGTCTAGCTCTTCTAGTTTTTTCACCATATGTTCAGGCGTCCCATGTGTTTCTTGCAATAGTATAATATCATAATTTTTGGGTAGTGGTATTACTTTATCAATTTTGTTTGCAATCCCGTTAATGTTTACAGTCAGGAAATGTAGGTTTAGTCCCTCCATTCTCGACTATGCTGCTTGTACTTAAAGTTTTTTGGATTTGAAATATTTGAAAGAAGACATGTTTTATTTGGTTATTTGGTTAATTTGTTATTAGTGAGCAGTTCTTTTAGCTCTATATTCTTCAAGACTAATTGTTTTCCTCTGGCTTTCTCTGGTCCAGGAAGCTGATCTTTTTCTTTGTTCAAACTCCATTTTTTCATTCCTTGCCTCATTTATCATTTGTGTTATTTCAGGTTCTGTCGGTGTTCTTGGCGTCGATGCCGACCTTTTCCTTTTTAGGGGCAATATGGGTGTTGATGTTTTCATTTCCGCTTCTTTTCCATGCGATTTACCCGGTGATTCTAGGTTTAGGGTTTCTTCGATAGTTCTGTTCTCTTGCGATGTTTGAGAGTCTGAATTCTCCTGTTGTTTCTTCCCTTCAAAGTTTGGTTCTTCTATTACGAAGAAAGGAGCTGTTTCTTTCTCTACCAATTTGATTTCTTTCGCTTGTTTTTCTTTTTGTCTCTGTATTCTTCTTGCCCTCGCCTTTGCTTTCTTTTTTTTCCGACGAGCTGTTCTGGTAGCATCTTCCCATTTCTCGTTTTCTTGTGAGTTTTTTTCTGGGCTTATTGGTTGGCTTCCAGATGAAAGGGAGATATTTGTATCTGCCGTTTTTTCAAATTTGTCTTCTGAAGGCTCAGGTACTTCTTTCATGAGTAGTTCCGTATTTTTGTCCACTTGATTTTGTGTAACTGCTCCCGCATAAGAGCTTGGAGGGTTGTTCTGTAGGTTCATTTAGTTTGGGCATTCTCTTGCCAGATGTCCTAGATTGTTGCATCTGTAACATGGTCTATGGTATTGGCATCCGCGATACCATGATTTTATAAGAAAACCCAAAACGTAGAAATGGGCAGGAATCCTTTTTGCGTCTTGTTCAGTTAGTGTGATTATTCTTGTTCCGGTAAAGACTTCAGGGAATCCCCAGAAGGTTGCCATTTGTGATTTAACTGTTTTGACACTGAATTTCCTCTCTATTTTAGCCACTAATTCTGCAAGTGGTATTTCCATAGGTAGTCCCGAAATGTGATTATCAATTGTCTTCTCTCCTAAACTCTTCAAAAGTGGTGAGGGTGCATAGATCTTCACTGCTTTTCCTCTTATTTCCATCGATTGGTTATTTCTATAGAGTGGCATATTCCCTTTAGCGAAAAGGAAGTATAAACCCCTCCCTCCATTTTGCAGCCCTCTTATCTCTTCTGTTTTAGTGCCCCTTGATACTAAATGTTGCAAAATCTCTGCTGGCCTGGGCCTCTCAGCTTCTGAAAAGTTGGACAAGTCCAGTACTTGACAAGCTGGAGCCCTATAGGCTAAAAGGAATCTCCCTTGTTCGGTAACTTGCATGTCCGTCGGGAAATATGCTTTGATTTTCCCTCCTTGTTGCTTGTTTTGAGTCATGCTTGCCACCATTTAGCAAAGAACTGCTCACTATTATTGCAGTAAAGATAGTCTAAATACAAAGTGTTTAGATTTGGGATTTAGCTGAATTTAAACACTAGTCAAACTTGTAACATTAGACTAAGGAATTTAACATTAAATTTAGAAATTTAACATTAAATGCTACTACAAATACAAAATTTTTATACCTGTTAGAATCTTTGTATCTGTGTGAATAATCCAGTCGAATACTCTAGCTCCCAGTACTCTATGTACTGTACTTTCTAGTAATTCAAAATTGGTCTCTTGTATATGCTTCCTCGTTCGCTTATTCCGAACTCACGATTCTACGTTGGTCCACATCTTTATGACGAGGAACAGGTGAAGGGAATGAAGTAAACCGCGTTTATTTATAGTGGAAGACCGGATCGAAACGGATTGAAATTGTTCACCAATCCCAACACGCGTTACAAAATTCAGTCACTTCGCGGAGTCTGTCTTCCAATCCGAAGAGAGCTACCTGTGACGTCATATTCCCTATATAGGTGCGCTAGCGTCTCTGCGCAGTGAATTGATGCGGCATTGTTTTGTGAAACATGACTGAAACTAAGAAGACGATGAATTGGGGTGCACCGGCTTTGGAGACGAAAAGCGATGGCATGGCAGTGGCTACCAAAGTTAACACAGCGCTACTTCCCGAAGAGACCGATTTCAATTGGGATTTAGTAGATTTTCTCTCTTCGCAAGAATTTCTTCCGGTACCAATACCTTCGCCACCTTCTCCTTCTTTACCACACGTCGAGGATTTTAAACAAAGACAGAAAGAAGAATTGGAGAAATTTTTACAAGAGCAGAAAGAGGCAGAACAAGCATCTCTCCTTGAACAGCAACAACGAGAAGAAGAGGCAAGAAGGAAACGACAGGAAGAAGAAGAAGCAGTAGAGCAGACACAAGGTCTAGGAGAGAAGGAGAACAGTGAACCTCAAACGGTAACGGTACTCTTGGACATTTTGGCAGAGTTAAGAAGTCTGAAACAAATGTATCAGACTTCTTTATTACGACCCAAGAGAAAAAGACCTTCCCGAGCCAAACAGTCCAACCCTGTTACTACACCGGAGATACCAGCCCTAGTGATTTCTACCAAATCATTGACAGGAGCAAGTCCACAAGTAGACCTTGGCCGTGGCAAAAGGCTTAAGGCAGTTAAAGCTGATTGCTTCTCGTTCCTGAGTTTGTTTAGTTTTTGAAAAAAAACAAACACCCAACGGTCCTTTTCAGGGCCACACACTTCTTTCGAAAAGAGATAATATTCATTTTGCCAAAATCAATCAAAACTTGAAATCCCTTTAATTTTTTTAACCCTATGCTGTACATGTTGTGAGTGTGTGAGTGTAGGTCCTTATTATTCTAAACAATCAAAACCAAACGACACTTACGTTTTTTTCAGTCTGGTCTATTCTGTTACAAATTTTTACAATCCAATATCACAACATAACACTTTTTTAAAGAAGTTCATAGACTTCTTCTCTCTCTTTTTTCATTACTCTCTCTGTTTCTTAAATTTCTTCACTTTCAGTTTTTTCCTCCTCTTCTTCCTGACTTTCTTCTCGTCTTCTTTTCTTTTCTGTCTTCTCTTTCTGAACGTGTCGGGGTTCTTCTATTGCCGAGGGCACCTCTTTTTCTTCTTCCTCCTCCTGCTCATGTTGTTTCTTAGGACACTCTGAAGACCAATGTCCTTTCTCTTGACAATGATAACAGGTATCTTGACTTTTGTCTCTTTTGACACTGGTTTTGCTTTTTTGACGGTGTGGACATTCTGTAGACCAATGCCCTTTCTTCGGACAGATATAGCAAGTATCTTGACTTTTATCTCGAAAGGACGGAGAGTAGTCCGTCGGCTTGTCTGAAGAAAACTTTCTTATGACACCTCGCAAAGCTCTGATCAGAAGTTCGATCTGTGTGGGTTCTTCCATCATGCTGGTCGGCTTGAGAGCGAAATGAATACTGAGAGGGAAGGCACCAGCCCTTTATATATACACTGGTATGACATGGATATATAGGGTCCATGGCGTTTAAATGTAGTCATTTGACTTTTTGCAGTCAAGATGAAACGATCGCATCATTTCGTAAAGAAAGGAGAAGAAAGTAAGAGACAGAAACGTGATTTATCGCCTCGCACAGTAGCTGAAGTCTTGGCTCAAATTCATGCCAGCGATTTTGAAGATGAGATGAGTGAGCGAGAATCCAGACCCAGAGAGTCGACACCAAGTGAAAGTCCCTCACCACCAGTAAACCCTGAAAAGTACTACCACATTCGAGAGACGGACAAACGCTCCTCTAGAAAATTTAGAGCCACAGCCTACACGTACACTGTGAAGTTTAAAGATTTCAAGTCCGACGTACCGTTGGAGAAAGCAGAAGGGTTCATCACCGATGTGTGGGATTCTTTGTTAAACACACTGAAACAGCAATGTCAAGCCAAAGAAGACGATCGCTTGAGACTTTCCATTCATCACGACAGTTTGAAGTCCCCTGTTTGGATCGAGTTCAGCAGCCCAGCAGAATTGACACCTTCCAAAGTCATGGACAAGATTCAACACATACAACAATAAAACGACAAGTTTCACATCACCGATGGAAAAGCGACACTGTTCATGACCCACGTGTCTCTTCCCCAAGGAACAGGACGCAAAAGGTGTTCTTGGTAGACAACCTTCGCAGCACAAAAAGGAGCCTGGTCCAAATTAACAACCCTCAAGACAAGAAGTGTTTAGCCCGTGCCATCGTGGTGGGAAGAACGTATGCCGACAAGAACGACACGGCAGAATGGAAAAGAGCCTGGAAAATTATTCAACGATCTGACCGAGCCAAACAACAAAGAGAAGCAGAACTCCTGTTACAGCAAGCGGGGATATCCAAAGACACACCCTGTGGCATTCCTAAAATGCAAAAGTTGCAAGACGTCTTGGCTCCACGTGACACATTGAAAGTGCACCCTCAAGAAGTGCGCGGACCTCTGTTGTTTCGAGGCAAAAATTTCAAAGACGGAAAATACATTCATGTCTATCATCACGATGAACATTTTGATGCCATTACCAGTATCACTGGATTCCTGGGATACAGATATTATTGTGAGAAATATGACTATGGCTATAACAATCGAGAGCAACATAGGCATTGCGGATCGAAATGCTCAGGATGTTTATCCACTAAGCCCTGTCTGGACGAAGGACAAGAAAGAGCACATTGCCCAGCTTGTCAGCGCACGTTTGTCAGTCCAACCTGTTACCAACAACATCTAAAGACGCAAGGTTCACAGCGGAAAAGTGCTTGTCAACTCTTGAGATTGTGCCCTACTTGTGGACAAGGTATAGGTACCAATAATGCTAATGCGCACGTATGTTCAGGAAAGAAACGATGTCACATTTGTCGCCAAGTCCTGGACTTGGAACACCAATGCTACATTCAAAAATACCAACCCAAATATGAAGAAGAAGAAGATAATGACCAGAGGAAAGGTAATTTCATCTTTTTCGATTTCGAATGCATGGAAGAGACTGGCATTCACATTCCTATTTCTGCGTGGCTCATCGATCATGCGAGAAGTGCGTCCAAGAACCTATCTTTAGTCATTGCCCTCACTGCAGCAAGATTCCTGGAGGACGTGAAAAAATCTTTCGGGGATCGAACACGCTAGCCGATTTTGCCCAATGGATTTTAAACCCTATCGACGAGACGTGGAGCCAAGAAGACATCGAACGTTACGGAGATTGTCATCGCTATGCCACGGTGATGGCTCACAATTTCTCGGGATACGATGGACAATTTCTTTTGAGATACTATACGGAACAAAGTACCGAACGTCCTAAAGTGACTTTGAACGGAGCCAAAATCATTTCCATTCAAGTGGGACAAGTGCAGTTTAAAGATTCGATGAGTTACTTAGCCATGCCTTTGAGCCGCATGCCTAAAACGTTTGGAATGACAGAATGGCCAAAGGCTATTTGCCGCACTTTTTCAATACCGAAGCCAATCAACACGCCGTTCTACCCCATTTGCCTGAGAATCACTTCTACGACCCCGACAACATGCTTACCGAACAACGAGAAGCTTTCTACGCTTAGTACCAGACTCACGCCTCGGACCCTTTCGACTTTCAGGAAGAAATGTTAAAATATTGTCGTTCCGACATGGACATTTTACGGCGTTGCTGTGGACAATTTCGAGAACTGTTCATGGAACACGGAGGGATCGATCCTTTGAAAGAAACCTGCACCATTGTCAAAGCGTGTTCCTTAGTGTACCGTCAACGATTCATGCCCGAAAACACCCTAGCTGTCATAAATCCTCAAACGACGAACTTTGTCAAACGTCAATACTCGGTCAAAGCCCTACGCTGGTTACATTACTTGTGCGACAAGGAAGACAAATTGATCCAACATGCTCACAACGGAGAAGGCGAAAAAACCATCGGACGGTACTCGGTGGATGGCTGGGACTTAGAAAACCCCAAGATCGTGTACGAGTTTAATGGGTGCTTATTTCACGGATGTCCCATCTGCAACCCTCAACGTAACACGACAAACCAGTTTTTACAACGGACCATGGAAGACTTGTACCAGGCCACTTGTCAGCGTCGCTTGAAGTTAGAAGAGCAAGGATACCAAGTGGTAGAAATGTGGGAACAAGAGTACGATCAGCGATTGAAAACCGATCCCGAGTTTAAGCGCATCGTGGAAAGTTACAAGCTGGTGGACCCACTGAACCCAAGGGACAGTTTGTACGGAGGACGGATGAATGCCACCTGTTTGCTGTACCAAGCCGACGAAGAGAAAGGAGAAGAAATCAAATACTTGGACGTGTGTTCTCTGTATCCGTACGTGTGCAAATATTGTCAATTTTCCACACGCACAATTGCTGACCGAACACATCGACGTGGACAATATTCGACGATACGATGGATTGATCAAATGTAAAGTCTTGCCTCCCACGTACTTGTACCATCCCGTTCTACCTCACCATTGCCAACGAAAACTGATGTTTCCCTTGTGTCGTACTTGTGCTGAAACGTGCAACCAAGACTAACCTTGTCAGCACACTCGGGAAGAACGCGCCTTGACAGGAACGTGGGTCAGGGTGGAATTGTTCAAAGTTCTGGACCTGGGATACCAACTGTTAGAAGTGTACGATATTTACCACTTTCCCAAGACAGAAAAATACCACAAGGACGACGAGACTCAAAAAGGCATTTTCACAGACCACGTGAATGCCTTTTTGAAACTGAAACAAGAAGCCAGTGGCTATCCTTCCTGGTGCGACACTCCCGAAGACCAAAAGAAATTCAAAGAGAAATACTGGGAGCAGGAAGGCATCATTTTAGACCACATCGAGAAAAACGAAGGAAGGCGATCGTTTGCCAAAGTGATGTTAAATTGCTTGTGGGGTACAATGGCACAACGACCGTGTTTACCCAAGACGGAGTATTTGACAGAACCTTCCCGCTATTTCCAGATGATTCACGACAAAACCAAATACATGAAACACGTGGACGTCGTTCGTGAGGACTTGATCTTAGTCAATTACGAAGAAGAACTGGACTTTGTAGAAGCCGACGCATTTGGAAATGTCATCATTGCGGCTTACATGACAGCCCATGCTCGCTTCAAACTGTACGAAGCTTTAGAACTGTTAGGAGATCATGTGCTGTGTTTTGACACGGACAGTTGCATCTACATTGATCGCCTGGGTGAACCTTACTCTGTCATCGATGGAGATCGTTTAGGAGCCTGGACGGACGAGCATCCCGACGACAAGATTCTAAGTTTTGCAAGTGGCGGTCCCAAAAATTACGGTTACGAATACCGTGACTCTCAAGGAGAAGTGCACACGGAATGTAAAGTGAAAGGATTGACTCTCAATTATCGCACCAGTCGACTGGTGAACTTTGGCATGTTGAAAGAAGCCTTGCACATTGGACATGATGGAAATTTTAAAGTGACCACCCACGAACCGCACAAGATTGTACGTTTACTCACACACCAAATCGTTAGCCGACCCTCGGAAAAAGTCTATCAAATTGTGTACCAGAAGGGAGTTCGGCTTCCCAACCACTTCACTTTACCGTACGGTCACGCTGGTATAAAAAAATAGTTTCAAGACGATAGTCACCAACAAGAGGGATGACATCGACACAACAAGAATCGACTGAGAAACCCACAGAGATCTTCAAGTTCAAACCATACCATTTTCCTGTTTTCTTGCCTGACTACTGCAGTTGTGCCAGTCGATTGGAAACGTTTCAAAACTGGCCCACGGGTAGGGAAGGATTACCTACTGCGAATGTTTTAGCTAGAACAGGATTTGTCTACTTGGGACCTGAGAATGGATTGGGATACGAAGTACAGTGTTTCAGTTGAAGGTCTGAAGTTGCGTATGGATCGATGTATCTACAAAGATTCAGCTATTCTGGAACATACACAATGGTCTCCTTGTTGTCCTTACCTTTCTATGGTCTTTCCACCCATCACACTACGGTTCAGGTATGACGGTACCTTAGAGAAGGTAGTACCGATGTCCAAGAAGAAAGAAGGGAAGACTTCCAAAACTGGTCATAAAAAAAGAACGATGTACAAACTCGAGACTTCATTACGACTAGTGTAAAACGGGACAAGACCAATAGTTGATTGTCACTACAAACGCCAAGCGAAAAAGATGAATACTTTCAAACAGCAAGTATCAAGCAAGAGCAAACTCGAGTACGATGCTGTGCCTTGTGGTGGCAGGGATGCCGTACGCTATGACCTCAGTGATTCAGTACCACATCATGGAAATTTTGCTACGACTGTACCTACCATGGAAAGTGATGCTGTGCGTGTCAAACCTGATGGATGTGAAAGTGATGCCACTTATCGTGGACAGTTTACTGGTTTTCATGGTGGATGTCATCCTTATGAAACCGTGTGGCTACCACCCTACGGATGTCATGTAAAACTGAGCAGACTCCTGCATATTTCACCGTACCCTCATCGAAATGAACCTGTGAAAGACGAATATTCTTTCCCTGAGCGTTTGCCTGAATACTGCGACTTTGAAAGTCGGATCCAAACCTTCCGAGGAAGATGGCCAAAATATCTGGGAGGACCTACCCCCGAAGAATTAGCTAGAGCCGGATTTATCTACTTGGGCGAAGGGGATAAAGTCAAGTGCTTCAGTTGTGGTGTGTCACTTCACGTGTGGGAGAAGAAAGATTGCGCTTACCTGGAACATGCTCGATGGTCTCCAGATTGTCATTACCTACCTTTAGTGGGACCTCGTCATTGAAGTGGGCATACCATGTCGTGTAAGAAACCAGCTACGGGGCTAGGAGTCAAACCTTGGACAACCCCTAGACAAGTATTTAAAACCGATGTAAAAAATAATCTTCAAAGATTACCAAACGAATTGCAAGAGAAGATCTACAAGGACATTTGGCAGGGACTTGCCAGAGCCAAATCTCAATTTGTGACTGTAGAACTTTTGTGTCGAGAAATTCACAAGAGGAAATTGACCAAAGTCAACAAACAAGTCCGATTTCTCTGGATCAAGGGTGCGTTCTTCCTACTATTTCGCTTTAGACCATTTACATTTGAAGATTTTATTGACATTCTTGACCGTTTCCTGGAATGGCAGTGGTCAGAAATTACTCACTACGTTCATTACTTTCGCTCTAGAAGTGTCTGACTGACATGGTTATGGATACTTTACAAGAGAACATTCGTGGTTTGCCTATGGAATAGAGAGAACTCATTTACCGTGAGTTCGTAAAAATACAAGTGAAACGCAAAGAACCGTTGCATCCGTTACGTCACCGATGTTGGAACCACTGATACCTAAATGCTATAAGAGGACTGATTCTGATGAAAGTGTTCCAGTGGTCAGACATTGATGAATCGCGTGAAATTTATAAATTTTTGGATGCCACTCTTTCAACTTACAAGGTGATCCTAATACACCGAATTAGAACGGACGAGTTAGAGGATTACAACAAATCTTTACAAGAACAATTCTTTCTAGTTCAAGAGGAAACTTCTGTGCGACGTGTGGTGTGTGAGTTAGTGACTAAACCTTTTTGGTACGGCGGTACTAAAATAAAATCGAAGCTGTTAAAAAAGTACACTTATTACCTTACACCGAAGAGGGTATAAAAACGGACTACCATGCCACGACCTTTATCATTCGTGATACAACAGATTCCGTGGAAGGAAATCAATGACACTATCCAAACGGTGGAGGATTACGATCGCCTATTACGAGAACTGTGTCCATTGAATTGGGGTCGACGTGTAGTGTGTGTCTTAGTGACTTGCTTTCTGGGATTTCGTTTACCAGCCGATTCCTTGTGGATTCTTTACGAACAGTACATACCACTCCAAAAAGCATGCAAGTGGTCCCTTTAAATGTACACGAGAGACTCATTCTGCTCAAAGCTTTGCGCTTTCATCTTGATACTTCTCAACCTCTACGGAAAAACAAGATTCGTCAACGTTTAGGCACTGAAGATGTGCACGACGACGTGTGTCTAGCTTGTGACTTACAACCTCACTGGAAAGATGTACGTGACTGGAAAAGTTGGAGTTTGGAGGCTTGGACAAAAGAAGTGGCACACTATGCCAAAGATTTGTAATCCTAAAAAAATTAAACGTTCCGCAAAAAAAGTAACTTTTAAACCAGTGTTAGTGGCAGTGCCAGAAGAAGAAGAAGTCGTGACCGAGGAAAACCACTCTCTTCAGGACAGGACCGTGATCGACATCCCTGAAAGGCCATTCAGGGAGGACACCTGTGCCAATGAGTGTAGAGACTCTAAGAACATTACACAGTACCCCTACGATTTCACCTCTTGATCATCACAAATGTTGTACAGAGACTTGTTTATATTCCACTTTGATCGTTTTGATGTGTCTTTTATTCATCTACTTAACCATTTGGCTTTATGCATTTTTGTCTTTCATGTTGTTCACCATTAAAGATGAAAATAAACGTGTCCTGAAAAAAAGTATAAAAACTCTTATCTTGTCTGTCTTCATGTCAAAAGTGTCATTTCTTACACTACTATGGCTACCTCTACTGTCTCTGCTCCCTCTTCCTCCACTGTCAAAGTCATTGACGAACACGTAGATCGGACTAGTTGGGAGGCCTTGTATCTTCGCCAACCCTTTAACATGATCATTGCCGGACCTAGCGGTTCCGGCAAAACAGAATTTGTCAAACGTTTGATCGAACATAAACATCATTTGATCGATCGTCCACCTCAACGCATCGTGTGGTGTTTACAAAGAGTGGCAATCAGCGTACAGCCTTCTGCGAGAAAGTCAAGGTGATTCCATTGTCTTTGTGGAAGGCATTCCTGGCGAGGACGACGGAATCGTGTTTGACCCTAGTCAAACTCATTTAGTTATTTTTGACGACATGTTAGGAGAAGACGAAGAAGAAATTAAACTCTGGTTTACGCGCAAATGGCATCATCGTAATGTCAATGTCATTTACATCACCCAAAATTTGTTTCAACAAAGTAAAGCTCATCGCACCATCAGTCTCAGTGCTCATCACGTGGTGTTGTTTAAAAGCCCTAGAGATAAATCGCAAGTACAAGTGTTAGCCAAACAGTTTGGAACGCCTTGGCTGACTGATGCATACAACGCTGACACTCAAACCCCACACGCCTATTTACTCCTGGATTTAAAACCCACCACTCCCGATTATTTGCGATTTCGTACCCATCTGTTTCACCACTGATGCCAAGACGGAGGGCCTGTCGTGTACACGTCCCCTTCGTCGACTTAATCACAAACACCAAAAAAGTCAATAAAAACCTCGGTCACTTTGGCTCTGTCACACATCGTCAACATGACGTCCCTTCAGTCTCATCTTCCCATCAAATTGATTCGTGCCTTGTACGGTATCAGTCGCCAAAAAAAATCCACAAATACGTGCTCGTGTCTTAGAAGCTAGTCTCAAAGAAGTCTTACGATGGTTAACGGTGACAGCACGTCAATTACTGCAAGGCATCATTCGATTCCACATCAAACCAAATGTTTTTTTTTGAGAGAAACAAAGTCGCCTTGACGCAGCTAGCCGACCCTCGCATTAACACTTAAACCAAAATGCAAATCATTTTTGAAACCTGGAGGTAGCGGTTCTCTAGGAGGTGTCATCATTCGTTCCCTCTTAAAATGGGATCCTAATGCTCCCAAAGTCGTCCCCAAGAAAAAAGCCACACCCAGACGTACCCAGAAGAAAAAGAAAAAGAGCAACGGTGTCAAGACCAGGTCACAGCCTCGGATAAAGAAAAAGAAAAGTCCACAGAAAACAGCTTCTACCCGCAAGAGAGCGTCTCCAAAAACTTCTCCTCCAACGGTGACACCCTCTTCCTCTTTAGCGGCAGTGGCCGCTGTTCACAAAGTACCTGCCCCGAAAATCAAAGTCCAAGAGAGAACGGGTGTGTTACAGAGTTTACTGGATTTGTCCATGCAAGAACTGTCCCGATTTAGTCCGTTGCGAAGTCCTCCACGACGTGTGTTGCCTGTCATCAAGTTGATACGACGTAAAGACAATCAGTGGCGACGCATTCCAGTATAAAAAGACCTGAGGCAAACAATACGGATCAGTGTTTTTGCGCTGCTGAACGCCCAAAGATGTCCCCTCCAAGAAGTGCACACCGTTACCATCGTGTTCCTTCTTCGGTCCAAAAAGGAAAAGGAAAACGAAAAAGATAGTCACGTCATCCTAAAAAGCGCTTAGAAAAAACATCGACGTCACCGCCAGAAAAGACACACTCGTTCAAAGAAAAGAAGAAGTCACCAAAAAGGAGGATGGGTGACTAGTCTTTTATTACCAGGCATGATCAAAACCCTTAAAGCTATTTAGATGTATGACCACTAGCCAAAATAAGATAAAAGGACGCATTTGAAGCCATGGACTATAGTGTATGTTGTGCACCAAAAGATGTCTCCTCATCGTTATTCTCCTGTCCAAAAAGGAAAAAGAAAAAAGACAGTTTCGTCATCCGAGAAAAGGCTTAGCCAAACATAGACGTCACCCCAAGAAAAGACACACTCGTCCAAAGAAAAAGAGGAGCCACCAAAGAGGAGGATTCTTTGGTGATTTTGGAAAACACATCGTCACTTTTATGACGAAGCGATAGTCCCCCAAAAAGGATAAAAGCCCGTGTGACAAGTCATCGACGTTAGTGTGTTTTTTTGCTGTGTGCCACGGCACCAACGAACCAACCGAGAAAGATGTCACCCCAAAAAAGGCATTCCTCTTCTACCCCCAAAAGGAAAGAAAAGGAAAGGACTGCCACCTCGTTTAGGCAAACATTGGGACATGTTGTCCGTCCTTCCAAAGGTCCTTCACCCATGCGAAAAAAAAACTCATTCAAACTGCCTCCAAAGACGTCATCGATACCGTGTGCGAATGTTGTCTGAATGTCTTGAAAGGCACAATACCTTTGTCTAAACACCAGAAAGAATGCTTAGCCTAACATCGACACGTTCTTCGCCAAATGGTCCAAAAGAAAATACCCATTGGTCAAAAGAAAAAGATGTTGGTGCAACGCGGAGGAATTTTGCCTTTTTTACCCATGTTACTGAAAGGATTAATGGGCACAATAGGAGGACCCTTACTGAAAGGAGTAATGGAAACAATAGGAGGACCCTTGCTGAAAGGACTATTGGGAAAAATCCTGGGAGGATGAAGATAAAAAGATCCAAGAAGATAAAAGGGACTTTTGGAGTCAAAAGATCTCAGATGTGATCCTTGAAATCCAATGGAAGGACGAAAACTAGATTTAGTGCCTTACAAACGATGGAAGGAATACCATCGTTGGCAAGAACAACGAACCCCGCATTTACCTCCCAATCCTCATTTGACCGAGATGTCCCAGTTACAACACGAATTGCAATCCTTGATGGATCGCAGCGATTTGTCAGAAACGGAAAAATATCAACGTTACGGTCAATTGTTGCAACGACTGCAACTCTTTCACCAGAAAGCGTTAGACGAAACAGCTCTACACACTTTGAAAGATTTTAAGGCCTTGATGAAAAGTTCACCACCACAACAACCACTACCACTCCCAGTGGTTAAGACAGATGCAGCCCCATGGTTGCCTGAGGAAGAAGAGGCAAGAGAAGTCTTTCAAACACCGTCAGCAGCTCCCATCCCTAGTAAGATTGCAGCGTCCTTGTTGACCCCTTCCCCTACACCGCAACGAGAAGAACTTAAAGCTTGGGTTAAAAAGATGATATCCACTCCACCTTTGACAGAAGTGAAAAAGAAAGAAGGGAAAGCAGAAGTGAAAAAAGAAAAGAAGACCAAAGCCATTCCATTACCACTACCACCACCACCACTACAACCAAAACTACCTTCGACGTCTACTCCGGTGGCACATCGGACACGTAAAGTCGTTTCTAAACAACTTCAGAGTACCATCAGCGAAGAGTGGATCACTTATTTAAAAAAATGGAGAAGGTGTTAGCCAGCATTTACCACGATCCAGACCATTCCGCAGGTTACGGAGGAGTTCAGAAATTGTATCGTGCTGCCAAAACGCAACTGAAAAGTATCCGTTTACCTCATGTGCAACGATAGTTACAAGAACAAGCAACGTACACCTTACACAAACCCATTCGACGAAAATTTTCCAGAAGTCGCACCCAAGTGGAGGGTATCGATCATCAATGGCAAGCAGATTCAGCCGATGTCTCTCATTTGGCCACCTACAATCGTGACTGCAAATATGTGTTATGTGTCATCGACGTCTTTTCCAAATTTCCTTGGGTCGTACCATTGACTTCCAAATCGAGCAGTGAGTTAGTGCGAGCCCTCAAACTGGTGTTAAGACAAAGCGGTCGTCACCCTCTTCGATGGCAAAGTGACAAAGGCACCGAATTTCTGAACCAAGCTTTCGAAAAAGAATTGAAGAAACGTGACATTCATTTTTTCACCACCGAGAATCCCGAAACCAAAGCCAGCATCGTGGAACGTTTTCAACGCACCTTTAAAGAACGCATGTGGAAATATTTTACGCATCAACACACTCTCAAGTACATCGACGTCTTGCCACACCTTGTTCAATCGTACAACCAATCTTACCATCGGAGCATTGGACGTGCCCCCCAAGAAGTGACTGCTGACAACGAAGTTTCCGTCTTCGAGCATCTGTTTGGTACGTCCCCAACAGTGACTGTCCCCAAGAAAGGTGGAGTGTTGGCATCAGGAGACTGGGTGCGCATTGGCTAAACCAAACGCACTTTCGACAAAAGTTACTTACCTACCTGGACCACTGAATTGTTTCATGTCACTGAACGAGTGCGTGGCCGTTTTCCTCCTGTCTATAAATTGGAAGACATGAATGGGGAAGTGTTAAAGGAACGTTTTACTTGCCCGAGTTACAACGTGTGACCAAAACGGAAGACGACGTGTACGAGATAGAAAGCATTCTCGATCGAAGAACTCGTAAAGTGGGAAAACGACGTGTCAAAGAAGTCAAAGTACATTGGAAAGGAGATCCTTCCAGTTTTAACTCTTCGAATGACGCTTCGCAACTCATCGACTATAAAAAGAAGTGACCATCATGCCCTTCAACACAGCCTCAGCTACTGCAGTGACCACTCCTTCCCCCAGTTCTTCTCTACAAGATCTACAAAAGCAACCCTTGTGGGTGTGGTGTGGAGAACGTGTGCCTAAAACGCAAATCGTCTTTTTCTGCTAAATCTTTGTGGTGTATAGTGTCATCGGTGCTGCCATTGCCAATCTGAGTTTGCAACAAGGAGACAAACAATTGTGGACCATTTTACTGAGCAGTTGCATTGGTTACCTTCTTCCCAATCCGTCTCTGAAATGTTCCTCTAACGGAAACAACAACGGGAGTCTTGTGTCCAACGTTAGTCCCCCTTCCAACAGTCACCCTAACCATCCTCTTTTAGACATTCCTCTGACTTCCAGTGACTCCTCGGACACTAGAACTCTGGAATTATGAACAACCAATTTTACTTAACGTTACCTAGTTACAGTTCCATGGAGGTGTTTCCCAATAACACTTTGTGCTGTTACACGGCCAGATTACCTCAAGCCAACCAACTGGATCACGAAGCCCATTGGGAAGTGGCTTTGGTCGAAATGATTCACCCTACACAAATCAAAAACATCGTCGAACATCAAAACACTTTTACGGTAGAAGTTCATGACGAACAAGTGCAACAAGCCATGGATGAACGCGCCTGTGTAGCTGACTTTATGAAATCACAAGACCCCAAAACTAAACGAACCACTTATCTGTTGAAAATTCCTGCGGGCTATTATTTTAGTGGTCAATATTTGGTGAACGCCATTGCTGACAGGTTCAATTTCATGTTTGGTAAAGCCTTGGAGAAAGCCAAAAGAAGTGTCACGATCGAGTACCACAAAATAGCTCGTCGCCTAATGATGAAATTTTCAGAGGACAAAGTATTGGCCATTACATTTTGTCCTGTATTGTATGACATTTTGGGTGAAGACCTCAAGATGATCAAGATGAAAAACGAAATACCAGCCATGACCAGCAACTTGGATTTTGCGAAATATTTTCGATTTCCTGTAGAAATGAACCAAGGACTAAATTTGATTTTTGTGTACTCCGATATGGCGGAGTACAACGTGGTGGGACACACCTCCGAACCGTTACTGCGTGTCATTCCTTCCAAAGTGGATTCTGCCACGAATGCTGACGAGGAAGGTGGAAACACCTATCATGTTCACCGTGAATTTGTACATCCTCACTATTTACCCGTCAGTAAGTCGTATTTCGACACTGTCAACATTACTATAAATGGAGATCTGGGACAAAATATTCCATTCACCAAAGGGAAAGTCGCAGTGAAACTCCATTTTCGAAAACGATTACTCTAACCCTTTGTCAGTCATGTATCCTGTGTACCAAGGAGTCGCTCGACAACGAGGACATAGTTTAGGTGATATGCTAAAATCAGCCTCTCGTTCGGTGGCTCCCGTTTTGAAACCGATGGTGACACCGGGATTGCACGCCTTAAAAGATGCCGCGTTGACGCACGGCAAAGAATTTCTCCAAAATGTCATCATTGACACACAAAACCCCAAAGAAGCTTTCTTGAGAGCAGGCAGAAATCTCTTGCTTCAAACGGGCAAAGACATTTTGGGCGGCGAGAAACTCCTATAAATGCCCTGGGCAATGCCGAGTCAGACATTCCTACTTTCCTGACTTCGCAGGAAGGACAAGGCAGAAAGAGACAACGAAAACACCCCTTGAGAGGACTTCACACCCCTAGAGCTAGAAAGACTAAGAAAATGAAAACCGTCCGAGAGTTAGACGTTTTTGATTATTAAAAGAAGAAAATGATGCACCGAGAGTCTTGTGCTTGTTCCAAGTTGGAACTGGATCTGTTTGCCATGCCACCCAGCATGATTAAGATGCAAGAATCCCAATGGGTCGAATTTCATCCCGTCTCCTCTTTGACGGATTCAGCTCCCATCGAGTTTGAAATCAAAGGATAACCCGCAGATTACATCAATCTGAATAGCAGTATCTGAAACTGAAAGTGATCAAAACCGACAACACCAATCCGGGAGCCGATGCCAGAGTAGCTCCCGTCAAGAATTTCATGCATTCCTTGTTCAGCGAAGTGGATTTGTACTTGATAACAAACTGGTCAGCAGCAGTATGGATACTTACCATTACCGAGCGTACCTAGAAAATCTCTTGACGTATGGAAAAGAGACCAAGAACACTCATCTGGATGCTTGCGTGGTATGGAAACCTGACACCGCAGGTGAAGACACGTTTAACGAGACAGCCCTGACAGCCGATGACAATCCTCACAATGTGGGTTTTAACAACCGTCGAGGGAAAATCCTGCAAGCTCGTAGTTTAGAACTGATGGATCGCTTGCATTTGGACATGTGGTTGCAAGACAAGTATTTGCTGAATGGAGTGGATATTCGCCTGAGACTCAATAGCAGCAGTGTCGCTTTCCATTTGATGGCTCATGCCAACGAGTACAAAACCATCATCCAAGAAGCCAGACTTTACGTGCGTCGCGTAGAAGTGTTACCTAAAGCGGGAAACGACATCAGTCAAACATTGAGCAGATCGACCGCCAAGTATCCGATACGACGTGTAGAAGTGAAAACATTCACCATTGCTGCTGGACTCCGATCCAAGATCGAAGATCATCTGTTCCAAGGACAGTTACCCAAACGTTTAATCGTTGGCATCGTCAGTAATGCAGCCCACAACGGAGCCCACGATCAAAATCCTTTCCAGTTTAAGCACTACAGAGTGTCCAAGATCGAGGTCAGTCGCGATCGCAAAACCTTGTGTACCAGGCCCTTCGAACCTAACTTAGCCCAGAAGAATTATTTGAGATCGTACTTGTCCCTGTACGAAGCTACCGGACAACAAGGAACCAACACCAGTCACGGCATTTCGTACAAAGATTATGTAGGAGGTTACACTTTGTGGGCCTTTCATTTCACTCCAGATCAAGGCAGCGACGAGGGCCATTTCCACCCTATAAAATCTGGTCAACTGCGTGTGGAACTTCAGTTTGCAGAAGCTCTCACCGAGACGGTCAACGTCATCTTGTATGCCAAATTCGATAATATCATAGAAATCAACAGTTTGAGAGAAGTCATTCTAGACTATTAGAAACAATGGAAGACACTTATCCCTCATTGAACGGTAGAGAATCTTTGGACATGGAATGGGAAGATAGCGTGAAAACAGAACTCGAAGACCAAGACAAAGAGGACCAGGTAGTGGTCAAGTCCAGATGGCCAGAACAAGAACAACATTTAGTGTCCTGTTTTGCTAAACACCTGGTGGATACAGTTACGGAATTGAGTAAGAAATATTGTTATGGATGTCAAAACGATCATTCCAGTCAAATTCAACACGATAAATGTATGATGATGAGTGATGAAGAAAAATTGGACGAGTATCTGGACGACGCTTGGAGTCTCATCTCGGAAGAAGCAGTGTTGCATGAGTGGTATAAAGGCTTGCGTGATCATTTCTGCCCTCCATTGACTACTCTAGAGGTCTATCGCATCGAAGCTCTCTTAGCCCAGAGTGCGGAGACAAGGCGAAGAAACGGCTACTTGACAGAGCGTTTCAAACAAAAAGTCAGAATTGAATTGATGACTTATCATTACCTGTGAAAAAAAACAACACAACAAAAAAATGGATACCTGGGAACTTTATTACCTTTTGAACAATAGTTCGTATACTGCTTCTTGGAATCCTGTCGTGTGCGCTAAAGATGAACTACCTCATCGCAAACCTCAAGACCATCAAGCTTATGTCATCAACACGGACGAATGTCATCTCCCAGGAATTCACTGGGTTGCCGTCTACTTCCCTCAAGAGGATTGTGTGGAATATTTTGATTCGTATGGATTACTCGCTTTGGAAGGCGACATCATTGACTTTATGAGAAGAAATGCCCAGACGACACGATTAAATAACGTGAAATTACAAGGGACAGATTCCATGGTGTGTGGACAATATTGTGTGTATTTTCTTCATCAACGCAGTCTTGGATATCCTTTAGAACATTTAGTGACTTATTTTGATCATCACTCTTCTAGAAACGATGAGAAAGTAGATCGATGGTTTTGTGACCATTATGGCTATCTTTTGTCTTTAGCTAGGAAACGTAGTGTACATCAATGGCCTCATGACTTTCATCAATGGAAATCTCACATGATTTCACAACGTTGTCAACCTTGTCAAAAATAATTTGTTTGATGTTATCATTACTTGTGACTTGTTACTTGTTAGTTGAATAAAAAATGTTGTGTTTTGAAAAAAAAATGTGTCTGTGGTTTGTTTTAAAAAAACCACTGTGAATATATGCTCTTTGACTTTCTCTCTATCCCTCACCATGACATTCGCTATCATAGCGTTCCGACACTAAAACCGAGTAGGGATGTTTTCTATCGCGTCCGCGTTTGAACCATATAAAGCGGGTTTGTCTCCAGTCTGGCCTTCCAAGGGTCTTCAATTTGGTTCATGAAGGCCCGCTACCAAAACAAACGTGATCCTTACGATTCCGCCTCGTCGTCAAAAACAAAACCTGCATAATCACCAAATTAAGATAATAAAAATGGAAGGGCAAACCTTCCCCAGATTGGTACAAACTTTCGGAAAACGGATAAGTACACTATGTACGCAAAATTCAAATTCAACAATAATACCCAATCCACCAAAATTAAAACTCAACAATTGCTTTACCAATTGAATGAGTGGCTCACACAACATTGGTATAAGGAAGTCCATTAGAATAACTGGACTAGATGTGACATTAAACCCGACCTCGCCGTTAGGTCGGGGCGCATGGTTGCGGGTCTTGGTGTTCCCTGTGTGGCTGTCCCTGGGGCTTTCGGGCCGTTTCTGCGCTGCCTCCCTTCCGGGTCTCTTTCCGCCTTTGCCTCGTTACGGACATGTCGGCTTGCTGGGTATACGAACTGAAAACAAACTAGGGGGTTATGATGGCACCATACTCATAACCCCTAGGAGGACGTGAGGGCACAATACTCACACCTCGAAGGGCCCAGCCTAGGGCTCTGACAGGCAGTGGTGGCACCATACCCACACCTCCGAGGGCACAGCCTAGGGCTATAACCAGTCGCGAAGCACATTGTGCATATGCGACTATAATCCAGTCAGTCAGTCAGTCAGTCTGGCCATCCACTGTTGACTCGTCAACCTATGAACATGCCTTCCAGACTAGCCAAGCTGAACGAAGCTTACGTCAATTTACATCGTGTCAGGCTAAACCTGATACCGAAGCCTGAAGAGATAGAGAATGTCAGGATGTTAGCCATAGCCCAAGACCTAGTAGAAGAGGTTTTCAGAGAGGAAATCAAAAAAGAACAAGAAGAATGGACAGAGAAGTACAGACTTCAGAAACAGAGAGAACAGCAACAACAACAGCAGCAACAACAGCAACAGCAAGAACCAGACAGAGATTTTGTCGACTGCCGTGTGGACACCAAAGAGTTCTCCTTCTCTTTCCGCAGAAGCAGGCTGTATCGTATAGGAAAGCCTGCTGCCAGACGGGGACGCAATCTTGGACAGCAAAAAATAAGATTGCCATCACTCCCGTTAACGAAAAAAACAAAAGCAGCCCTTTTCAGGGCTACCCAAATACGTTCGAAAAGAGATACTAATTCAATTTGCCAAAACAAATTAGTGTCTTTGTGTCTTTAAAAAATAAATAGAAGTGTGTCTATAAGCACTTCCTTTCTTTTGTCAGTAAAAAATCCACCCTTTTTTTCTGTCTTGTCAAATCGTGCATGTCTGTGTTTGTAAGTAAAAATTAAAAAAGTCAACGTGAGTGTTTCTTTTAGGTCCGCGCGTTTGATGATTTGTTTTTGGTTATGGTAAGTTTTGGTGCCAGGGGATGTTTTCCTTCACGTTCGTGCTCCAGGAATATAAAGCAGAGCACTCGTCAGTCTGGCTACCATTGTTGACTAGTCAACTTAAAAGAAGATGAGCAGACTACAAAAACTGTTGGAACTCCAGATGCACCTGGGGCATGCCAGGCGTCTCCTGGATGAGCTGACTATGGAGGCGATACAGGAGGAAGGCAGGTTAAAAGAAGAGGAGAGAGAAAAGAAGGAAGAAGAGAAAAAAAAGAAAAGAGGGATCCTGCCTCACCTCTTCATGAGACCTCAGTGTGAGGTCAAACCTGAGGTGAGGACGCCTACACAACCACTACCAACACCGCAGCCACTACCAGTACCACAACGACCGAGAGCTGCTGTCCCTCAAATTGAAAATTGGGAGGTGGAGGCTCCGGATGAATTAGAGAGACAGCGGCAAGAATGGGAGCTGCAGCAACATCATCCCCGACTACAAAGCAGAAGACAGAGGGCAGTCTTCAGAATCCCAGAAACTGAAGATTGGGGATCTGAAGCTTGTCATCTTCCCTCTGCGCTCTCAAGAACAAACATCAGTTGGGAGCAGGACTGGAGCCGGCGATGCGTATGTGGGGCCAGACCTGGTAGGTGCAACCATTAGCCAGGTGCAGTTGGAGTTCAACGAAAAACAGCCCTTCTCAGGGCTAACCAGATCTCTAGAAAAGAGACACTATTCAAGTTGCCAATTCGTATGAATGTAGAATAGTGTGACTATAAACAATCACTCCTTTACTGTTGTGTGTGTGTGTGTGTGTGTGTGTGTCTGTGTGTGTGTGTGTGTGTGTGTGCGTTTCTTCTCTTCCTTCGTTTGTGTGGATAGTATATGGGTATGTTTTATACATTCTCATTCGATTGTGTGGATAGTATATGGGTATGTTTTATGCATTCTCGTCCGTTGGTGTGGATAGTAGGTATGGTATGTTTTATGCGTTCTCCTTCGTTTGTGTAGATAGTATATATGGTATATTTTATGCATTCTCATCCGTTTGTGTGGATAATAGATATGGGTGTTTTTTCTTCTCTTCCTTCGTTTGTGTGGATAGTAGATATGGGTATGTTTTATGCGTTCTCCTTCGTTTGTGTGGATAGTATATATGGTATGTTTATGCGTTCTCGTACGTTTGTGTGGATAGTAGGTATGGCATGGGTATTATTCTCTTCCCGTCTGTGTGGATAGTATATATGGTGTGTTTTATGCATTCTCGTTTGTTTGTGTGGATAGTAGGTAATATGTGAAGTGACTGTAAGGGATGTTTTCCTTCACGTCCGTGCTGCACGGATATAAAGCAGAGCGCTCGTCATTCGTGCCAATCGAGGGTCTTCAATTTGGTTCATGAAGGCCCGCTACCAAAACAAACATGATCCTTACGATACCGCCTCGTCGTCAAAAACAAAACCTACATAGTCACCTAATTAAGATAATACAAATGGAAGGGTAAACCTTCCCCGGATTGGTACAATTTTCGGAAAACGGATAAGTACACTATGTACGCAAAATTCATATTCAACAATAATACCCAATGCAACAAAATTATAACTCAAATGAGTGCTTTACCAATTGAATGAGTGGCTCACACAACATTGGTATAAGGAAGTCCATTAGTATAACTGGACTTGATGTGACATTAAACCCGACCTTGCCGTTAGGTCGGGGCGCGTGGTTGCCGGGCTTGGTGTGCCCTGTGTGGCTGTCTCTGGGGCTCTTCTGTGGCGTTTTGTCGCGCTTTTTCCGGGCTTTTTCCTCCTTTCTTCGCCAGCTGTCTGCCGCTTGGATGTCGACTGAATATCAAAGGTCAGAGGTCTATCAGACAAGCGATGGTCAAAGCCCAGCTCGGGGCTAAGTGCCTCTTTAGGGGAGCAGTGTCGCCCACCCGAGGGCGGCATCCAGCCATGGCCGAGTGCCCCTCTTCAGAGGTTATGCCCAGCCTTGGACCTGGAGTGCCCCAATTGGGGCCTCTGGTCCAGCCTTGGACCCACAGTCGTAAGGCACATAGTGCATAAACGACTATAATTCCTACAGTTGCAGTTGCATTCGTGCCATTCTACACAGAATGCAACATGGCGAGCAACATGGACAGAATGATAAGGTTGCAGGAGGTGGTGGACACGTTAGGCATGGTGGAGGAGATGCTAGTCCGAATGCAGTTTGGGGCTTATAGTTCCCATAGATTGTCTATGGAAATCAACAATTTAAAGAGAAGTAAGGACATCTTAAATTAGATGATTAAAATTGAAAAAGACGAAAAGGAAGATATTGAAGACAAAAGGAGAATGAGGGAGTGGAATGAAAAAATAGAAAAGGAAGAAGAAAATGAAAAAAGGAAGAAGGTGGAGAAAGAGAAGGAGAAGGAAAAACAGGAGGAGGAAAAGAATGAGAAGAAGAGAAAAAGTGGAGGTGAAAAAAGTATAGGACAGAAAATAATAAGTTGGTGGAGGAAAAGAAGAAACTAGAAGAAGACAAAGAAGAAGAAACCCAAAGGCCCTTTTCAGGGCCACTCCACTGTCTCGATAAGATATCTATTTTCACTTTGCCTATCTATGTGTTATCTATGTGTTGTCTATGTCTCTGTCTCTCTATTGTATTTGTCCCTCCCTAGAGTAGCTGCGCGTATTCAGGTCAGCCACTTGCTACATTGTTGCAAGTGACCAGTACCGTGACGTCATGCCACCTGTGCCATTCCTCTTGTCTCTATACAAAATTCCCATTGTCGCTATAGTGGCCCAGGGTGATTTTTTGTCGCTATAAATCTTGTCGCCAAAGTGGCCCAGGGGAGTCTGTAATGTATTTTCCCATTGTCGCTAAAGTGGCCCACTATACTACTTATGCCAAAACTACAGAACCATCAGTTTGATCAGTCACCCGAGCAAAGTCATGCTGAGGATAATTCTCAACAGACTGAAGCTTCAAACAGAGAAAATTATTGCTGAAGAGCAGGCAGGCTTCTGAGCAGGAAGAAGCACCACAGAACAAATCTTCAGTACCAGACTCCTTTGCGAGAAATATCTTCAGCATCAGCAGAATCTATATCACGTCTTTATAGATTTCAAAAAGGCCTTTGATAGGGTATGGCATGCAGCCTTATGGGCAACTATGAGGAAGTAGAACATCAGCTCAAACCTGGTGCAGGTTGTTGAGCACCTTTATGACAAAGCTACCAGTGCTGTCCTCATCAATGGTAGTAGAGGAGATTAGTTTCGAACAGTTGGAGTCAGACAGGGATGTATACTGTCACCTACATTCTTCAACATTTTCCTAGAAAGGATCATGGAGGATGCCTTGCATGACCACAAGGGCACTGTTAGCATCGGAGGAAGAACAATCACCAACCTTCGCTTCGCAGATGATATTGATGGTTTAGCAGGAGATGAAAAAGAAGTGGCTGACTTGATTGAGCACCTCACACAACCTCCACAGCATACGGTATGGAGATTAGCGCCGAAAAAGAAAACTGATGACAAACAACACCAATGACATCAGTGCAGAAATAAAGGTCAGTAGACAGAAGCTAGAAAGAGTCACAAGCTTTAAGTACTTGGGATCAGTTATCACAGATGAGGGTTCCAAGCCAGAACTACTTTGCAGGATTGCCCAGACAACAGCAGCAATAACAAGGTTGAGACTCATATGGAAAGATACCAACATTGCTTTTGGTTCCAAAATCAGACTGATGCGCTCGATTGTCATATCCATCTTTCTGTATGTTTGTGAAACATGGACGCTCACATCAGCTCTACAAAGAAGGATTCATACCTTCGAAATGAGATGCTACCTCAAGCTCTTTGGCATCTCATACATTGACCATGTAACAAACGAAGAAGTCCACAACAGGATCCAACGAGCCATCGGATCCTATGAAGACCTCTTGACCACTGTAAAAAAGCGCAAACTGAAGTGGTACGGTCATGTCTCAAGATCATCTTGACTGGCAAAAACAATTTTGCAAGGCACAGTGCGAGGGTACAGAAGAAGAGGCAGACAGAAAAAGAGGTGGGAAGACAACATTAAGGAGTGGACAGGCATGGGATTTGGAGATTCCCAAAGGGCAGTAGAGAACAGGGAAAGATGGAGAGAATTGGTTGTAATGTCAACTGTGGTGCCCCAACGACCTCCTAGGTTAAGGGATAGCAGCAGGAAGGGTGAACAGACCACCTTGTACGAGACCTTATTTTACAAAAATAAAGGTTCCTACAGGGGCTGAAAAATAAGGTCAATAATGATAAACCGAACCCTCCTAACAATATTATTACCGTATAGTTTGAAAAAACGGATAATAAATCATTTTAGTTAGCTCATTTTTGTTACTATTTTTGACATTTTTGTTTTTTGTGTTATAGTGCGTTTAGTTTACTTACCGGGTCACTCAATTTTTGTCATTCACCCTTCCTGCTGCTATTCGATTTAAAAAAGAATCGTTAACAAGGAAGGGTGAGCAGACCACTATTATAATTAAGACAAATTTTAGTGATAATTGAGGCAAGTGGTCTGTTCGACTGCCATATCGTGCATATTCCCCCCCCCCTTCTTGTCTGCTGTTATCTTACACACACATGTGGTCATTCACCCTTCCTGCTGCTTACATGTACTGAGATAGGTATGCGTACCGATTTTTCAAGGACGTGTGTGGTAGTTCAAACAATAGCTGTGTTTATCGCCGCGGATATCTCCCCGGAGATAGGTATTTGTGTGCAGTTTATTTCCGTGTTTTAATTTTAAATATAATACATTTTAATCGGTTCATACATATAATGGCAAAATATCTTAATAAAATTATAAATATGTATTTATTTGTAAAATCAGATATCAAATGCTATTGCACAATAATCACATATAATAATTTCTAAAACGTATATTCGTAGTCGAGTTCGTTAGCTCAATGTTAAAGTTGCTGGAAACTTTAATACTGATGTTTGCGATTCGACCCCAGATCTCGCCGAGATGGGTTCGGGTCCCCGGGTCGCCCACGTCTTTTAATAAGTAGGGGGGGAGGCATCCCCTGAGATTTCGATAAATCACCACGTATCTCGTGGTCGGATTCTATTTTGGATTCTACCCCGGGGTTTCGTGGGGGTTTTATCGAAATCGCAATGCCTAGACAGCCTTCTGAATTGCTAATATTTCACTTTCGTCGATTAGAAATTCGCCGGGAGGTGTGTCTATGCAATACCCCCCTAAAATAATCAGTAGTATGCCTTGAGCTCTCTGCCCCATGGAAGAACCCCCAAATAAACATCCAGAAAGGGTGTTAGCCAAAAGAAACAGAACATGGGCGTGCCGCATAATACGTCATAAGAGAGACGACAATGTAAGGACCCCATGAAAGTCACACAGGCTATCGAGGGGCCCCATTGAAGGGTAACCGCTAGGATCTACTGATTATTTTTGATAAATTAAAATACAGACAAACATGCATACATACAGACATACATAGAAAGGGGAAATAATTCTCTAGCAGAGGAGGAGCAGAGTTAATCACAGATTAACCAAAGATTTTATCTAGACCTATACGATATCTGGATCTTGGATCATGTAGATTTATTGTAATAAATCCAAACGGAACAGCTTGTGCTTGAGCAAAAAAGTTTCTGAATTTCATCATATCCATATCCCCTGAACACCAAGTATAATAAATATTCTGTAAAGTATAATTATCTACTCCATTAAACACAACCAAAATATTGCAGTTGTCTCTGATCACTTTAGGTATTTGTGTGTATCTTTGTGTGACGTATATAACATCTGTATTCTTGTGTCTACCTCGAGAAAATATTCTAGCTGGATTTGTTTGTCTGTCCAACATAATATCATCGTACACCACTAAATTATTAATAAATCCATTTAGGTCATCTACAGATGGGGCTTCATCAATATCAGTAATAAAGTCAACAACATCGTCTCCGTCTTTATTAACTGATTTCACTTTCTCGTTAAAATCCTTAAGTACTTCGTAACAATGTTGATCATCTACGGATGGTGCTACTAAATACAATTTACTCCATTTTAACCACCGCATTATTAAATTTAATAATAGTTGTGTTTTACCTGATCCAGATGGACCTATTATAATCATCCTTATCGAATTTGGTAATGCTGAATGGTGCTTCACTGGTTCCTGTTTTCGTGTCGCCGAAAAATCAATTATATCCATATTATTCATAACATGAGTCTATATTGTGTTCGATGTAGATTATCTACAGCCACTACTGGACTGACAACAATAATAACAAAAAATAAACGACGTGCATTAAAAGGTAAATGTGTAAAATGCGGCACGAAAAAATATAAATTTATCTCCATGTCTGATTCAGGGACAAAGTCAGGTACAAAGACAGGTGGAGATATAGCCGCTTTATTAGGAAAATTACCAGGAACTCCGTGGGCTAAATATGCCGGTGAGAAACACTTACCAGGATATAATTATTGTGGTCCTGGAACCCGACTTGACATCCGACTTGATGATCAAGATCAACCAAGACCAGGAGAGTATCCAGTAAATAAGATTGATCAAGCGTGTCATGTTCATGATGTTGCGTATAAAAGTAAAGATTTACAACAAAGGCATCTCGCAGATGTAAAATTGATTCATGCATTAAATTCTATACCTAATAAATCTGTCAGAGATAAATTAGCTACTTTTCTAGTAAAATCTGCCATGAAAAGTAAAATAATGTTAGGGGCTGGTAATTAATTATATAAATATTATAATGGAATCCATTTATTATAGCCCAAGAGGATATTGGAGAGGTAGATCAGCGATTACTAAATTATCTGAAGCAGCAAAAGTCTCACGTTCTGTTGCTGCAGCGTGGTTAGCACGACAGGCAATATGGCAAATTTATCTACCACCACCTAAAAATATTCAATATGCACATTTTGATGTCAGCGTCCCTAATGAGGTTCATCAAGCAGATATTTTATTTTTACCACACGATACCATTAAAATTGGTAAACGTCAGTCACGCACATACAAATACGCATTAACTGTCGTTGACGTTGCAAGTAGATATAAAGAAGCTGAACCATTATCAACAAAGACAGCGTCTGAAGTTTCATCTGCGTTTGAACGAATTTATCAGCGAGGACCTTTGCGATGGCCACAGTTATTACAGGTTGATCCTGGCAAAGAATTTCTTGGAATAGTATTATCGTTAATGAAGAAACATAACGTTAAAATTAGACGAGGACATACTGAAATTCATCGTGATCAGGCAATTGTTAAACGATTTAATCGAACACTTGCCGAGCGGTTATTTGGATACCAATATGCAAAAGAAATATCTACTAACTTTAAATCTGGTGAGCGATCTCGTGAATGGGTTGCAAGGTTACCAAGTGTGATAGCTGCATTAAATAATGAAATTACTCGTTCAACTTCCATGAAACCTTCTATTGCGATCACAAAAAAATATATACCCCGTAGTAATGACAGACAACAACCTCAACCAGTATTAGGTAATGCAACTGTAAGATATTTATACGAACCTGGTGAACTTGAAGGTGGTAAAAAAAGAACAACCGATCCTATCTGGAGCGTGACTACACATACAATTTCTAGTGTGGTTAGATCCACTGGTAGACCTCCAATTTACAGATTAGATTCTACCGCACCTCAACGTGGATTTGTACGTGAACAATTACAGGTAATCCCTGAAGACACACAATTACCACCACATACAATTACATAACCAGAACCAGGGCGTCCAGCGCCCCGACGTCGATTGCATTCAAGACAGGTCAGCATCACATTATCACGTGTATGACCAAGATCACTATTAATTCTATCTACGGTAAATTGTCTTGGATTATTATTCGAATATTGCCATAACATATTACAGTTACAACTTGCACAATTATTATTCTGTTGTGTTTTAGTTTTATAATAAATTCAACATTAATATCAAAATCACGATTATTTTTTTTATCACACTGCTTATAACCAGATAGTTTTTTCTTATTACGTCATTATTAACAGTCTGATCATTATTTTCTATGAAATTCATAATAATCCTATGTAGTTGAGATATTCTTCTGACTCTAGAAACTGCGAGATAGACTAAATTCGACCATTCGATCCGATCATCTATAATCCAAATATTTGTATCAGAAATAGTTAACCCCTGTGATGAGTGAATGTTATAGCATATCCTAATGTCCACGGTGATTTATTCATATTCAGCGCATTCTCAACGACATTAATATCGACTAAAACAATATCATTCAAGACAAGATTCTGTACTCGGACACTTTCAGTGTCTCCACCAGGAATTTCAACATCAATATTCTGTTGTCGAGTATCTGCTGGGCGATAACACAAAGGTACAGGTAGATCTGAAAACTTTTCTTTATGTAACATAAATAATTTATTCTGTAGTTCATCACGAACTATTTTTCTACTTGCAACTATTAAATCAGCGGGATTCCATAAATTTAGAAAATCATTCATAGAAGTCTCTGGAATTACTCCTCGCATTATTTCACATTGTACTCTGTCTGGTTGTAGTCTAATTACCTTTTAAATTCCTTCAGCGGTTCATCAATAGCTCTATGGTCATCATTTATTTCTTCATAATAATCTACGTTATTCTTCAGCCATTCATGTGGAGACTGTCCAATAAAAGGTGGTGGTTGACCATGATCACCGCACATTATTATAGCAGTATTCTTCGTCAATAACCATTCAAGAAATGTTTTTAATATTTCTAACGACACCGTGCATATCTCGTCCCATATAATATATTTAGGTATATATTTCTCACCCATTCGTTCAGGAGTCCATGTGTCTCCACACCATCTAAAGAAACTATGATAAGTACACGATTTTACTCCTCGCTCTTTTATTTCTCTGGCTAATTTATGTGTCGGTGTCAAAACAATTATATCCGAATTATTATTCATGAATAATTTAATCACACGAGTTGTTTTACCTGAACCACCGCATCCATTAAGATAAACAGTTTTATGTCTAGATATAGGATCATATACAGATGGTGCTGATGAATTTGATACCTGATTATTATTTTTGTGATATATTTCCTTAATTTCAACGTCGGCAGATTCAGAATAACTAAATATATTTTCTTGTTTTATTCTCCATGACCCCCATTCACCATTACCAAGTAGTGGTTTTAATAAATCCGTATATTTTTTATTTATATAAAACGAATCCGTTGCTACTCTGACAGCATCACGAGGAAATCTATTTATCATAGACAGTAGATTTATAGAAACATATGCCAACATAGAGATCTTAAATGAGTAAATTGTGGTGAGTCACCATCAAGATAACTCACAATTGTACCTAGTTTGGTTCCGTCTGACAAATAAGCATTACTCCGATTTATAAATATGTTTTTTTCTGTTGTATCAGCAATTATAAAATCGAGTTCAGCATCGTCCATAATTAATCTTGTACAGTGTCTTTTATGATCATAGGCTCCTCCTTGAGTAAATTTACCAATTATCCTTCTACCAAGATCTTTTGCAAGTTTTTCATCATGCTCGTCTCTGCATTTACGTATATTATTAGTAATTTTAATAATATCATCTTCATTAAGATCAGGAAATTCTTTCCTGGCATCATCAATATTAAATCTATTTGGTTCTGGTAACCAAATTTGTTTCTGTGGACTATATGATATAATGGCCTCACTCACCTGTAAAGATATTAAAATTCCAACATCAAGCATATATCGCAATAGTACTATTGGAACCCAACATCGCTCTGAAAAATGTCTTCCAAACCAAGTATAAGTAATCGGATGGAGATTTTCTGCAAATTCGAATGATTCTACATGAGCAAATCCTGTTAAATCAAAATCTGGTAAATGTCCGTTTATTGCAACCCTGGTCATTTCGTGTGATGGATGTCCGAATCTCTTAAAGTATTTAGAACATTCTCCGTATCCAAGAAAACTTCCAGGATAACATGCCACCATATCGACGGATATAATGTCACTATAGTTGTATTTAGTATTCCATAATCCTCCGTGTCCATATTCTACGCAACTTTTATGAATATCCTCAAGAAATTCCGATCGTGTTGGTTTCCATAAATTTTTCTCCTGAGCAAAATGAGCTGCTACGGATGGAACTGTAAAACAATTATTTAATAATTGTCTAATTTTGACATCGTCTGAAGTATATTTCAGCGCAAGATTTTCCATTTCTACATTAAGAGATTCTGTACGGTAAATATCACCATTAGGCCGTACAAACTGATCGTAATGATCATATTCCGAACTCTGAAATAACCAAACAGACACAGGATCACTTTTACTGATATTTCTGATAAAATCAAATATATGACCATCATAAAATTTAACCGCTCTATCTCGTGGAAATATTGTTACTGCTGAGGTCCATGCGTGCGAATTGTGATCAATAATATCTATTGGAGCTCCTCTTGATTCATATTTCGATTTATATAAAATCTCTCCTGTCAGCGTTTTTACTGTTATTGGGAATTTCAATTTCTTTTCTAGTTCAGCGACATCTTTGATAGATGCTCCCGTATCTTTAACTGATTCTGCCCAAGTATTTATTTTTTTACGTCGTAAATCTGTTAAACCATTACCACGTATCGCATTTGTAAAATGTTCTGTAACTCGTTCAGCTACACAGTTTATTCTTGATTCTGACAATTTCATAGGTTTTAGATCCCCGACATCAGGTTTATTATTCAACGGAAATATTCCATATACAACTGCAGTTGCTGGATAACTCTGTATATAATATAATTTGTCAACACCTGTTAGTATTCCGGGCTTAGATTTATTATTTAAGAGAACAATATTATTTCCTGATTGTATGTGTACTGGATCGCGTTTGTCACGAATAATCCAAATATCTTCTTTTGTATTTACAATAAATTTTATTAAAATAAAATATTTTTGATCATCAAGGTGATTAATAATTATTTTTCCTCGTTTGTCATTCATCATATTAGTAACATTTCCGACTCTGAATGTTGACCATACATGAGCAGCACCATCGTCACGAAATTCATTTTTTGCTTCACGAATACGTTCGGTTATATCCTCATCTGTTAATGCCAGATCTTGCATCAAAGTACTAAATTTATATTCTGATAGTCTGTCAAGATCAAATCTGGATATCTGAGGTTCAATTGCCGATAATTCCTCCATATAATTAAGACAAGTATTTAAATTAAAATTTTAGTATATATATAATGTTTGAAACAAAGAACAAATGTGTTTGGCTCAGAATTGGATATATTTCTCTTTGTAATAAACCGTGCGTGAATGAATACTGCGGAAATCATGCACAGAGTATCAAAAATGGAAGTACAGGACCAATACCGTGTATTCAATGTGGTGTTGGAGTCAGAGGAAAAACTCAATTGTGTCTAAAATGTGGCGGAAAAAAATATAGAGAATTAAAACGATATTATGACAAAAAAAATAATACATCGCCAGGTAAATCTCCTATACAAACCGTAGAAGATTATCTAGTCAGATTTCAAAATAATGATTTAGACAAATAATATTATTATATAAAATGACTCAGACAAATCAGACTTATGATGAAATGATCGACAACGATATTATAAGAGAATTAAGAAAAAAAGCATTTCGTAATAAATACGAATTTGTGAAACATCCAATAATAAAAAATTATGAAGCATCCCGAGATGGTGTAATCAGAAACTGTAGATTGAAAAAACCAGTCGGTAGTATTAATAATACTGGTTATTTTACGTTTAATACTGGAAATAAAAATTATTACTCACATAAATTCATATTCGAATGTTTTCATCGAGTAGTTGAAAATGGACTTGTAGTTGATCACATTGACGGAAATCCCCATAATAATCGGTTATCTAACCTGCAAGTTATTACACCTAGTCAGAATGCTGCACGCGGAAATACTGGAAAATGTAAAAAGTTTGCAAGAAGATCTATTAAATCCATAAATACAGAAACAGAACAGGAAATAACTTTTCCATCAATTAATGCGGCTGCAAAATATTTTAGCATACATCCACAATCAGTAAAACATGTTGCAGATAATATTACTAGATCAGCATATTCAATAAAATACGATCAGTGGATAATATTTGAATATATTATCTAACTCTGTCTTCCTAATAAATAAATTGTATATAGTTCGACTCTATATTTTACCTTCACCGTCGCTGCTCTCGGTGTCACTTTCACTTTTGACAGAATCAAATAACATAATTTTTCTTAATTGCATTATACGATTATCCACGATCTTCTTTTTCTCGTATTCACGAGACAGTTCGGATCTGACATTTTCGATCGAACGTGCAAGAGGCGCAAATAGCTTTACCTGCTTTTCATTTACCACCGCCAAGGATTCTAACATAGACTGATAAATTGATTTTACAAATTTATAATTGGATGGTAATGTGTATTTATTGTCAGTTTTTCTTTGTTTTAATATTTCATAATCATATAATATTTTTTCAGGATCGAGATTATCAGATATATTTATTCCGTTATGCTTTAATTTTTTAATAGCAGAAATAATATCATTAATGTTTTCTTGGTTCATTATATAATAATTATTTCTTTAAAATAAAAAATATCAGTCTCTGAATAATTATTTAAAAAAATGTAGTCCCATAAGCCCATCAGATAAAGAAATCTGTAACTATTTCATGAATCAGATTATTTTTTCCCTTATTATATTAGGAAATATTTAATCAGACGTTCTAAGAGCGTATATACAAATTAATATTAAGAGACTCTTGTCTTAGATCCAAAATGTTTCCTGCCTGGTCAGTGAGTTTGAAATTTATTCTTGTCAGAAATGGATTATGAACTCGCAGGTACACGGGGTTAATTGGTTCAGACACAATTAACCAACCGGGGGGGGTCTTTAGGGCTAAATGAATATAGTATATACCCCTGTTCCGCAGTGCCACTGCGGTGATTAGATTTTGAAAGATCTATTTGATAACTATCACCAATTACGTCACATACCAGATTGACTGCAATTGTTGTTGTTATATTTACAATACCAGGTGAGATATGGCGACCTCCACCGTGTGGATCATTATTATATTTAAGAATAGTTGGTGTAGGTATTAATTTTTTCCATGAATCACATATTCTTTTAAATTGTTCATCAATAAGATCATTAACTGATTTCTTTAGCTCTTTAGAATTAAATCCAGGAATTATAAATGTTGATAGTTGTTCTCGCGTAATTCCGAAATGTTTTAGAAATATTATTGTGAACAGAAGATTTAGTCTAACACCTCGAGGTGGACCGTCTTCATCAACTATATATAACTCTTTATACCGTCTATCTGCTGTTATGTTCACTAATTTTTTTTCTCTGTTAACAATAATATCATTCATGAAATCTAGGTCTGAAGCAACTTGATTCAAATGTTGTATTACTTCAATTATTTGATTTTTTAAGTCATCGTTGTAGGAATTGCTAATGCTGGAAAATAAATTTCTTAGATAATTAAGTATACGTCCATGTTCAGACTTAATTGTACTAGCATATGAATTTATTTCATCAACATCAAGTACTATTATTTTACCTTTTTTACCATCAACTATTTTTGTAAAATGGGTTTCTGTTTTATCTATATAATGTATAACTCCATCACCAAAATATCGTCGCCATGGGTAAGCATTTTTTTCTGTTCTATATTCTGGAGGTTTTATAAATTTTTTAACATCTACGACAAAATCAGATCTCTGTGGTTCTGGTGGTGTTTGATAAACCGGTGGATATTCAGGCCAACCTAATACTGATCTAATCGAATTTTGATAAATATCTACGGAGTAATCAGGGGAATTTATTTCAATAACCGCAGATAGTGTTGGTTCGTAGACAGTAATTGCTATTTTTGATTCTTTTCCTGTAATAGATTTAATTCTGCGCTGAAACTCATCATTAATCTGTTCTATTTGATAACTGCCCGTTGGAATAGAAACTATTTGCCAATCAGGAGTTCCATCAGGCTTATTCTTATTAGCGAATATTAATGAATTATTTGGCTGTAGTCCACCAAATGGTTTTGATCTAATGTTGGGCCAGCTATAATAAACTCGCAATTGTGCTAATGCTATTTCTTTTGCAGGAATTGCGGTTGGAAAATTGACACTAAACTCAGGATTAGTCGAACTTAATGATATCATAGTAGTTTTTGACGGAGTTGTATTAGTGACGATCTGCTGAAGTAACTCCCTGTCTGTCATTATTATTATTGTTGTTATTTAATTCATTAAAATCATTTGCGATCACTTTAAAAGCATCATCATAAGTTTTCATCATCATCGCGAATTCAGTATCAGATATTTCACCATCACTAACACACGAAGAAATATATAAAGATAATTTAGAACATGCCTCTGCCACTGTGTGTAATTTAATCATATAATCGTGCAATTTAGCATTTGTACAAGTATGTATCTTTTTGGTTATAATACCGAGAACTCCAGCAATAGTCGTTGATGCTGAAACGATAATGGTTATAATAGTAGGTGCTGTCGTCGTCAATGTTGATAATAATAATCCTGTTCCAGTAATAACAGCAGAAACCGAGTAAACAACTACATCAACAACAACTATACGTCTTTTGTATTTTTTTATTTTCTTGTTATAATAGTCGATAAAATTATTTAGTTTAGTGAGACGCTCACATACTTGATTGCATCTGTAACGTTGAACGTCAATGCGAGACTGAGGTTGATCCATTATTATTATATTAAGTGATTAATTGCTGTGTTTCAGCCACAAATTCCATATGCCACCAATAAGGCTCTGAGGTTATTGTTTGATCATATATTCTCAGTATAAATATTTCTTCAACATCTTTTCTTAACAATATAGATACAACTCCAGAGAGAGAATCAGTTGAATGACGCAATATATATCTGTTAATTATAACAAATCTTTCATCACTAAATACGGACAGCCTGTAAATACCAGTAACTTCTGCGGTATATTTGATAGTATTATTTTGTGGTGTCCATGTTGATTGTCCTGATGCTACTGTGTATACGATATTTTTAATTTGTCCGTGTGGAATTTTAATCAGATTAGTTTTTTGAACAATATTAGGTATTCCACTGGCAATATCATTGAGTTTCGTGTTAATGTCGGCTAGTTTTATGTCAACGGTTGGTGAATCACCAAAAAAATCTTTAATGGGTTTGTTTACATTTCTACGAAAATTTAAGAACAGTTCTATATGTTTAGTAAGAGTTTCTGCAAGATTATCATAATTAGTTTTAATGTGGTTATTTCATTCCCGATCGGAATTTCCTTATCATCAACGTATTTCTTCGTCGCAGCATCAAAATTATATTCTGGTGTTCTAAGATTATTAATGCCATTATTATTCATGTCGAGAAATGCACGCATTATACCGCCGTTGGTCAATACGTACTTAGATTCTTGATCGTCGACATATTTCTTTGTTGCGGCGTCTGCATCTGCGGTTGGATTTCCAAGATCTGTAATTTTATTCTGATTCATATTAATATCTCCGGTAAATACATCGCCGGATTTCTTAATATAATTACTGAGTGATGTACCAGAATCTTGTATTTTACCTTGATCGGCAAAAATAACTATATTATCAGCGACTGCAGTTGGAATTCTTATAAGAACATCTGATAGTTGTATATTACTTGTTTTTAATCGTCCTTGATTATCCTGAAAAACAACTACTTCATTTTGATCCACACTTGTGAGATTTAATAAATCATCAATTTCATTTCTGAGTTGATCAAGAGTTGCATACTTAGATAAATCAGCCTGCTGATGACCTTTACCAAGAGAAGATCTTCCATAAATATCTACCATTATATTTACTAATGTCTGTTTAAATATGACGTCGTAGTATATTCATGTACAACTTTGTGGGGTGGTTTTGTTGATTTTGATATAGCATCAAGTACGTTAAGTACTTCTCGACCACATATTGTGGATCAGTTAATGTTTGTGTTGGTAACGTTGAATGCCATATTGGAGTACTTTGATAACCGCTAATATACTTTAAGAATTCTTTTGGTGGAGCTAGTCCATATGAATCAAAATAAATAATTCCACGTGGATCAATTGCATAAGCGACCCAATGCGTGCCTGGACCAGAATTTTCATCGAGATTAATAATACCTGTTTCAATGTTATTTGGTTGTTTCGGTAATTGATCGCGCATAAAAACTCCTCTAAAATTTTTTATTTTTAATTTTTAGCAGCATCTAGTAAATCAAAATTGGACATAGGAGATATTAGTAAACTGTCCCTGGTAATCTTAGGCCTTTTCCGTACCATGAATGTGGAGTCCCTGGTAATCTTAGACCCCTTCCCTTTTTTTTGATTCCCTGTCCTGTTGCTTTCTTTAATGCCATTCCAGCAGCGGTTCCAACAGCGCCTAATGCAGCTGCTTTTGCAACAGCTGGAGCTGCAGCGGCTATTAATGCTGGTATAGCAGCAAGAAGTGGAAATATACCACCCGTCTTAATGATATCTTTAATGGCACCCGCAGAAAGATAAAGTTTTATACCTTTATTTGATTTTTTTGCTTCATTGAAATGCCCGAGCTGACGTTCTGTAAGAGATAATTTATTTGAGCCGCTCATCTGATCTTTCTTTAGCAATATTTTTAATCCACAGTTATTTTTTTATGCTGATTGTATCTTTTTAATCTGACCAGGAGTCAGACTAACACTAACATTATTATATGACATTATAATATTCATAAATAATCTAATTACATGTTTTCTACTGGAGCATCAACGACTCTCATTCGTCCACCAGCACCTTCAAGTAACATCGATTGATCGCTGAGTATGACAGCAATTGCTCTGTAATTGGCAATAGCTCCTATTGTCACACGAGCTCGAAAATGTATATCGACTACAGATTGTCTGGTTAAATCTAAATGTTCGAGCGAAAAATAATAAATTGGGTATAATGTTGTAAAATCCAATTGTGATATTTGTAAACCAGTATCAACATTTGATCACGTCCCATGAACGTCATTAGACGGTGATATACACGTGCTACATGATTTTGATCGAAATTCAGTAAAATATCCTCGGATGGTTCTTGATGTCCATTTATTCTTAAGGAAACTTCGGAAACACCAAGATTATCAAATATCATAATACTACGTGTTTGATCATCCACCCGTGCAGCATCTTGAAATGCAATAAATATATATCGTGGTGCAGAAACACCTTGTTGTGATGCTATTTGCCACGTAAATAAACCATTAATATTACTCTGGATAGCATCTGTGGTCATTGTTAACCACGATAATGCTGATTTACCACCTTGATTCATAAAAGAGAGTAGACGATCTTCTTCAGTTATTGATGGAGTCATCACCGGCATCCACAATGAAAGTTTTGTAAGAATTACTTTGCCAGGATCACCAATGGGTCTCCATAATGCATCGTTGTCGGTTGCTTTTCGTACAAGTACAACTGTATGTTTAGCTCCGAAAATGACTTTTCTGACATTTCTACAGAATCCAAAGATATGTGACAATGGAATTGAACATGAAAACGTTCTTCTGTTACCTTTCAACATTGATCGACGTGCTGCAAATCCTAAGTTAAATTCTGGATTAGCACCATGAACCACCGGCCACACAGCAGCGTCAGCGGTATCGTCGGCATTTCTTGGTCGTCTTATATTATATTGTCTATTGTCAGGGTAGTTAGAAGTATCCTTTACAAACATCATTGATGGACCAGTTGATCTTGAATAATCATCACTATATCTTGCAAGACCAAGTATTGTTGTTGCAACGTCAACGTCCTTCTGAATAGATTCAATATTTTTTCCGTCAATCATGTACGTTGCACTGTCAAATAATGCCATAATACCATTATTAGCAAAACCAACCCTAACATCGTCTCCATATGTTACTGGTGCTGCAGGATTAGCAATATTTAAAATTTCACCTTCGACTTCAATAAATGCTTCAGCGGGTAAGAAATATCTACTTGTATCCTGAACCTGTAATTCAATTCGTCCACGCTGATCTGGAATTCGTGCGTCGTAAGAATAATATTGATAATCACGCACAGACTCATCTTTAAGTACTGGTGCGTCCATGTCAAATGCGGGATCAGATATACGTTTGAACATCTTTATTATATTTATTATCGTCTAAAACGAAGATTACTTCGGAAAGTGAGACCACTTCCTGCTATCAGACTAGCAGTTATATTTTTTTCTTTTTCTGATAAAGGCACATCAGCCAACTCTGCTAGTTTTTGATTAGCAACTTGATTTATTATTTTACTGACATTTGCAGGCATTACTTCTGTACTAGGTAATTTTACTGGTTGAGGTCGGACCGCAGGTCTGCGTATTAATCATGTTAATCTATCTTTAATCGCTGAAAATGCTTTACCAGCAACATTACCAACAGCACCAATACCTTTTTCACGAACAACATCAATAGCTTTCATTCCCAGCTGCTTTGCAATCGGTATTGCTTTTGGGGCTATCCTTCTAAATAGACCCTGAACAACATCACCTAGTCCATTTCCGTAGGTTGTTTTGTATACAGGTAATCGTGAATTTATCACCCTGACCATAGTTGGTCCACGTTGAGTACTATGTACGATCATTTTATTATAATAATTGTATTTAATTACATACTCAGTCGCTGTAGTAGTCATCGGCAATTTCATTAATAAGAGACTGATAAACATCAACGTCCATGATACCGCCTGTAAATAATCGTCTACAGATATCGGCCGCTTCATTAATTATTTCTAGGGAATTATTACCAGCTCGTTTTCCTCCAATGAGGATTTCTAATCGATCAACATCAGCAAGAACATTATTGGGACAAGTAATAAGACCACTTCCTAAACCACTTCCAATTACGCCAGGAGCGTCTTGAAATTCTTCTTCTTCCTCTTCACTTGGTTTCGGTGATGTTGTTTTCTTTGGTGTAGGAGATAGAACTGGTATTTGTGATTTTGGTGCTGTTTGTTTTGAAGGTTTTTTACTTTGTTTTTTCTCATTTTCTAATTTGATTAATTTATTAATTCTACTAACATAATCCTGATATACTTGATTCTCTTTAATTCGTTCAACATCCATAAATATGCGATATAAATATTTTTGCCACTGTTCACGGGTTTTAATATCTTTAGCGTATTCAGGTTTCATTAATTTATCTCTTCGACTAAAACCACCAAAAGCAAAATTAATTAGTTGATCTAGATGGGAAAAGCCAATAATGTAATTAATGACTTTTTCATTAAATTTATTTATCAGTTCAGCATTACTTATTACATAACTCTTTTGTTTGGGGGCTGGTGCTTCAGCACCTCCAGGCTGATCTTCATCTTCAGGTATTTCCGGGACTGACATCGCAGCAGTTATTTCAGCTGGAAGTCCACGTAAAATTCTTTTTGTCTGTTTTGTTCTTTCTGCTATTTTTCCAGTTGCTTCAGCGGTTTTTTCTAACGCAGAAAGAAGAGGTTTAGTTGTCTCTGTAATAGGTTTAAATAATTGTTTTGTATCCTCCTCAAACTCAACTTGAGATTCCTGTCGTTCTTGTAATTGTTGCTTGACAGCATCACGAACAGGTAAATATTTTCTAATTGCTTCTAGTCTTTCTCGTGCTAATCTAGCTGAGTGTGGTTCTCCAATATTCATTATTAAATAATATTTATAATAGATATTTAATTGAATTTGAAATCACCAAAAATACTTAATAAAGCGCGATAACTCTGCTCCTCCTCTGCTAGAGAATTATTTCCCCTTTCTATATATGTCTGTATGTATGCATGTTTGTCTGTATTTTAATTTATCAAAAATAATCAGTAGATCCTAGCGGTTACCCTTCAATGGAGCCCCTCGATAGCCTGTGTGACTTTCATGGGGTCCTTACATTATCGTCTCTCTTATGACGTATTATGCGGCACGCCCATGTTCTGTTTCTTTTGGCTAACACCCTTTCTGGATGTTTATTTGGGGGTTCTTCCATGGGGCAGAGAGCTCAAGGCATGCTACTGATTATTTTAGGGGGGTATTGCATAGACACACCTCCCGGCGAATTTCTAATCGACGAAAGTGAAATATTAGCAATTCAGAAGGCTGTCTAGGCATTGCGATTTCAATAAAACCCCCAACGAAACCCCGGGGCAGAATTCCAAAATAGAATCCGACCACGAGATACGTGGTGATTTATCGAAATCTCAGGGGATGCCTCCCCCCCTACTTATTAAAAGACGTGGGCGACCCGGGGACCCGAACCCATCTCGGCGAGATCTGGGGTCGAACCGCAAACATCAGTATTAAAGTTTCCAACAACTTTAACATTGAGCTAACGAACTCGACTACGGATATACGTTTTAGAAATTATTATATGTGATTATTGTGCAATAGCATTTGATATCTGATTTTACAAATAAATACATATTTATAATTTTATTAAGATATTTTGCCATTATATGTATGAACCGATTAAAATGTATTATATTTAAAATTAAAACACGGAAATAAACTGCACACAAATACCTATCTCCGGGGAGATATCCGCGGCGATAAACACAGCTATTGTTTGAACTACCATACACGTCCTTGAAAAATCGGTACGCATACCTATCTCAGTACATGTAAGCAGCAGGATGGGTGAATGACCACATGTGGGTGTAAGATAACAGCAGACAAGAGGGGAAGAGGATATGCGCGGTACGGCAGTCGAACAGACCACTTACCTCAATTATCACTAAAATTTGGCTTAATTATAATAGTGGTCTGCTCACCCTCCCTTGTTAACGATTCTTTTTTAAATCGAATAGCAGCAGGAAGGGTGAATGACAAAAATTGAGTGACCCGGTAAGTAAACTAAACGCACTATAACACAAAAAACAAAAATGTCAAAAATAGTAACAAAAATGAGCCAACTAAAATGATTTATTATCCGTTTTTTCAAACTATACGGTAATAATATTGTTAGGAGGGTTCGGTTTATCATTATTGACCTTATTTTTCAGCCCCTGTAGGAACCTTTATTTTTGTAAAATAAGGTCTCGTACAAGGTGGTCTGTTCACCCTTCCTGCTGCTGGGATTGATGATGATGCTGATGATGATGATGATAATTCATGTTGGGGTGTACGGTCAGAGTCCATTGCCTATCAAAAAGTTGGAATTTGCCGACACAGGGTAGCGGCTTATTAGCCGACCTTGCAAACTTGAACTACCTTTCAGTGACATATACCTGCATGAAATCGATAGGAGTATGATTTATTTTCTCAGAAATTGCGAGCATAGCATTCGTTGTATCTTTAATCCGCTGGCAGACGAGACGAAACTACAGCGTTGATGAAATTTAACCTGGATATCGCCATTTCTGCATTCCTAGTCACATGACTACAACAAATGTCCCAACCGACATGTCAATGACAATAGACTCTGGCCCTACACCCCAAACATAAATGTCCGAAAATCAAAAATGGGGTGGCAAAGGTCAGAGGAAACTCACACTTATCGCTACGATGTCTGCAGTATGGCACTTTATCGTGTTGTCTAGCAAGGGTCTCATGCCGCAGACATGCAGCATCATTACCCACCAGTCACATTATCCTGACACCAGACCGACCAGTCCTAACACTAGTCTGGTTCCCTGCTTAGTATGCCCCCTGCGTTGCACTCCGCTATACTAGCGGAGTACAACGCAGGTAGCATACTAAGCAGGGAACCAGACTATCCTAACACTAACCTCTTAATGCTGAACGCATAGCGAGGCAGCTGCAAGTACCATGTTTGTTGTTTTTTTTACGTTTATGGTATGACTAGGGTGATTCAAACCCGCGACCTCCCGCGTCCGACGCGGACGCTCCGGCCACTTAGGCCACTTTAGAGGTGCGGCTTCGTTTTTGTCTCACCTGCATAAGCACAGTGAAGTCTTCATATAGCTTTCCTGCAGCGACGATGGTTTCATTGTTTAAATTTTATGGTAAAGTTTTTGAGCAAAGGTCTGTACAGATCTGTAAGAAGCATCAGTGGTATTCTTGTTTCAGTACGCGTGACTGCTCTACTTAAATTTTGACCCCTCTGGGAAGACTGTATGTACTAAAATCTATAAGGAAAAAGAATAGGACGTGTCCTAACTTTAAATGCCATGTCATAAAAATTAATTTACGGCAAGGTTCACACTATGGTTTTCGTGTAAATTAATATAAAATATTAACGAAAATATGTTGTCTAATGTTCATATCATTAGTAAAAAAAAGGATAAAAACTTGAGCAAAACTGACCAGTTTTCAAATCATAATGTTTTAGCTGTTCAACAACAACAACAACAACAATAACAATAATAATAATAATAATAATAATAATAATAATAATAATAATAATAATAATAATTCACCTGCCATACTACAATAAAAACTATAGAAAATTAGAAATATAAAAAGCGTCAAACATTTTATAACTTCAATTTACCGTGAAGGAAACAAATTATGTCAGTCAAGTACTAATCTGTTATTACTACAACTTAGTCCTGTATATCTATATCGCAAGAAAGCAGCCTCCATTATGGATTGTTTGTTTTAGTTTTGTTCGACTGTTTCTTTCGTTTGTGCAAATCTTAGTCAAAGAATTAGAATAATCTTATTCGATGCGCTTTCTTGACATAAAAAGAGGCCGGCAGTGCTTCTTTCAACCTTGTGACAGACACAGAAAAAACAATCACCACAGAGTGTTTGACTGAAAAGCATAAGTCATGGAGAAGCAAAACGTTTCCATCTCACATATTTATAGAGGGTAGCAGTCGTTTCTGGGCAGATGTAGATTTTACATGTTGTCTTCGTTCGACGTAATACAGGGAAGTAACTGAAAGGGTCTATAAACTAATTCGGACATTGGTATCTCCCCTAATTACTTTTCATGGAATAGATATGAAAACGATGTATAATGCGTTTGACAATTTTTTCAGTCATATCGCTACGATGTCTGCAGTGTGGCAGTTAATAGTGAAGTCCAGCACTGGGGCATCATTCCGCAGACATGTAGCATGTTGTCCCACCCAGTCACATTATCCTGACACCAGGCCGACCAGTCCTAACACTAACCTCTTAATGATGAGCATCTAGCGAGGCAACTGTTAGTACCATTTTTATAATTCTTTGGTATGACTCGATTTGGGTTCGAACCCGTGACCTCCCACATCCGAGGCAGACGCTATAACCACTAAGCCACCGGAACTGTCAGGGGAAAATCTTTATTCAATCCAATATTCTAAACGGAATGTGTGACTACCTTTTCAATTAAAGGTATTTAATGGCGGATAGTACAATAAACAACAAGGTATCATCATCTATAGTGTACAATATACATAGAAAACATAGTAAAAAACTAAATTACATAGGCATGTGCAAATCGATTAAAATGAAACAAAGATGCTAATTCAAAAAAATGTCGCTCTAGGCAGAAAGAAATATCTCCATTTTTAAGGTAATAATATGATGATAAATCAGATGTTATGTAAATAAAATTTACAAGATAAATGGATATAGGACGCTATTTCTATGATTAAAATTTTTATAAATATAAGCGGCCAAATTATTCCAAATTCTATTCTGGGTATTCATAGTTCTATAAATTAAAACATATTTGGTATTTTTCTGAAATATTTCTCCATGTGTTTCGCTCTTAGATCTTTCCAGAATGCAGTAAAGTACAAAATAGTATTCATCATCCAGTGGATTACAAATAGAACCAAGTCTGTCACGAATTAATTTATACGGTCTCATCTATCTACTGCCTTCGACTTCGAATCTGTTAGAGGATACTCCAAATGTAGAATTTGCATTGCTAGATTTCAAAGACTAGATGCTGTCAATGTACATTTTTGATCTAAATTTGCCATATTTATGTAAAATATGTTTCGACTTTTGTTCTTAAGACAGTGCATCAACTGAGCTATATGAATGGAAAAATGATAAATTAAATCAATAAGTTTCATACGAAAGAACGGAGGGGTCCTTTCTTAAAAAAAA
>JAECUM010025686.1:0-23647 GCA_016617855.1 Megalonaias nervosa
GGGAGCTGAATCCGTCAAAGAGGAGACGGGATGAAATTCGACCCATTGGGATTCTTGCATCGTCATCATGGTGGGTGGCATGGCAAACAGATCTAGTTCCGACTTGGAACAAGCGCAAGACTCTCGGTGCATCACTTTTTTTCTTTCTCTGATTTAATAATTAAAAACGTCTAAGTCTCGGACGGTTTTTCTTTTCTTAGTCTTTCTAGCTTTGGGGGTGTGAGGAAGGGGTGTCTTCGTCGTCTCTTTCTGCCTTGTCCTTGCTGTGACGTCAGGGAAGTAGGAATACCTGACTCTGCAGCGTCTGTGGCATTTATAGGAGTTTCTCGTCGGCCCAAAATGTCTTTGCCCGTTTGAAGCAAGACATGTTTGCCTGCTCTCAAGAAAGCTTCTTTGAGATTTTGTTTGTCAATGACATTTTGGAGAAATTCTTTGCCTTGAGTCAAAGCGGCATCTTTCAAGGCGTGCAACCCTCGTGTCAAAATTGGTTTTAAAACGGGGGTCACCGAACGAGAGGCCGATTTCAGCATATCTCCTAAACCATGTCCTCGCTGTCGAGCGACTCCTTGGTACACAGGATACATGACTGACAAGGGGTTAGAGTAATCGTTTTCGAAAATGGAGTTTCACTGTGACTTTCCCTTTGGTGAATGGAATATTTTGTCCCAGATCTCCTTTTATAGTAATGTTGACAGTGTCAAAATGCGACTTACTGACGGGTAAATAGTGAGGATGTACAAATTTGCGGTGAACGTGATAGGTGTTTCCACCTTCCTCGTCAGCAACCGTGGCAGAATCCACTTTGAAAGGAATGACACGCAGTAACGGTACGGAGGTATGTCCCACTACGTTGTACTCCACCACATCGGAGTACACAAACATCAATTTCAGTCCTAGGTTCATTTCTACAGGGAATCGAAAATATTTCACAAAATCCAAGTGGCCGGTAACGGCTGATATTTGGTTTTTTATCTTGATCAACTTGGGATCTCCACCCAAAATGTTATACAATTCAGGACAAAATGCAATGGCCAATACTTTATGCTCTGAAAATTTGATCAGAAGGCTACGGGCAATTTTATGGTACTCGAGGATGACAATTTTTCTGGTTTTCTCCAAGGCTGTGCCAAACACGTTACTGAATTTAGTAGCAATCGTGTTCACCAAATGTTGACCGCTAAAATAATATCGTGCAGGAACGGTCAACAGATAGTTGAACCGTTTAGTTTTGGGGTCTTGTGTTTTCATAGGGTCACTTACAATGGTGCGTACATCCAAGTTTTGTTGCACTTGCTCGTCATGAACTTCCACCGTAAAGGTGTTTTGATTTGGAAGCATAGTTAGAACTTGTGTAGGGTGAATCATTTCCACCAAAGCCACTTCCCAATGGGCTCGTGATCCAGTTGAATGGCCAGAGGTAATTTGGCCGTGTAACAGCACAAAGTATTGTGGGGAAACACCGCCATGGAACTGTCACTGGGGAACGTCAAATAAAATTAGTTACTCAAATTCCAGAGTTCTAGTGTCGGCCGAGTCGCTGGAGGTCAGAGGAGTGTCAAAAAGAGGATTGTTGTTAGAATGGTGACTGTTGGAAGGAGGACTGACGTTGGACGCAAGGCAACCGTTGTTTCCGTTAGAGGAATATTTCAAAGGATTGGGGAGAAGGTAACCGATGCAACTGCTCAGTAAAATGGTCCACAATTGTTTGTCTCCTTCTTGCAAACTCAAATTGGCAATGGCAGCGCCGATGACACAATACACCACAAAGATTTGGCAGAAAAAGACAATTTGCGTTTTAGACACACGTTCTCCACACCACACCCACAAGGGTTGCTTTTGTAGATCTTGCAGGGAAGAACTGGGGGAAGGAGTGGTCGCTGCAGTAGCTGAGGCTGTGTTGAAGGGATGATGGTCACTTCTTTTTATAGTCGATGATTTGCGAAGCGTCGATCCAAGAGTCAAAAATGGGAGGATGTCCTTTCCAACGTATTTTGACTTCTTTGACACGTCGTTTTCCCACATTTCGAGTTCTTCGATCGAGAATGCTTTCGATGTCGTACACTTCGTCTTCTTTATTGGTTACACGTTGTAACTCGGGCAAGTAAAACGTTACTTTTAACACTTCCCCGTTCATGTCTTCCAATTTATAGACCGGAGGATAACTGCCACGTACTCGTTCAGTGACACGAAACAATTCGGTGGTCCAGTTGGGTAAGTAACCTCTGTCGAAAGTGCGTTTGGTTTTGCCAATGCGCACCCAATCTACTGCTGCCAACACTCCACCTTTCTTGGGGACAGTCACCATCGGGGACGTACAAATAGGCGCACGAAGACGATCACTTCGTTGTCGGGAGTCATTTCTTGGGGGATGGGGCACGTCCGATACTCCGATGGTAAGATTGGTTGTACGCTTGGACTAGGTGTGGCAAGACGTCGATGTACTTGAGAGTGTGTTGATGCGTAAAATATTTCCATATGCGTTCTTTCAAGGTGCGTTGAAAACGTTCCACGATGATGGTTTTGGTTTCGGGATTCCCGGTGGTGAAATAATGAATGTCACGTTTCTTCAATTCTTGTTGGAAAGCTTGGTTCAGAAATTCGGTGCCTTTGTCGGTTTGCCATCGATGAGGGTGACACCCACTTTGTTTCAACACCAGTTGGAGGGCTCGCACTAACTCACTGTTCGATTTGGAAGTCAATGGCACAACCATGACAAATTTGGAAAAGACGTCGATGACACAAAACAAATATTTGTATCCGCGATTGTAGGTGGCCAAATGAGATACATCAGCTGAATCAGCTTGCTATTGATGATATCTCCACTCGGGTGCGACTTTTGGAAAATTTTCGTTGAATGGGTTTGTGTAAGATGTACGTGTCTTGTTCTTGTAACCATCATTGCACTTGAGGTAAACGGACACTTTTCAGTCGAGTTTTGGCAGCACGATACAATTTCGGAACTCTTCAGTAACCTGCAGGATGGGATGGATAGTAGTAACTGCTGGCTAACACCTTCTCCATTTTTAATAAGTTATCCACTCTTCACTGATGCTACTCTGGATGGGGCGAGTCGGTGGTTTAGAAACGGCTTTACGTCTCCGATGTGCCACGGGAGTAGAAGTGGAGGGTAGTGTGTAGTGGTGGTGGCGGTAATGGGATGGCTTTGGTCTTCTTTTCCTTTTTTGCTTCTGGTTTCCCTTCTTTCTTTTTGACTTCTGTCGAAGGAGGAGTGGACATCATCTTTTTAACCCAAGCTTTACGTTCTTCTCGTTGGGGTGTAGGGGAAGGGGTCAACCAGGACACTGTAATCTTCTTAGGGATGGGAGCTTCTGACGGTGTCTGAAAGACATCTCGTGCCTCTTCTTCCTCAGGCATCCGTGGGGCTGCATCTGTCTTGACCGCTGGGGGTGGTGGTGGGGTTAGTGGTGGACTTTTCATCAGGGTCTTAAAATCTTTCAGAATGAGTAGAGCTGTTTCGTCTAAAGCTTTCTGGTGAAACAGTTGCAGTCGTTGCAACAGTTGACTGTACCGTTGAGAATTTTCCGTTTCTGACAAATCGCTGCGATCCATCAACGATTGCAATTCGTGTTGTAACTGTAACATCTCTGTCAAATGAGGATTGGGAGGTAAATGTGGGGTCCGTTGTTCTTGCCAACGATGGTATTCCATACATCGTTTGTAAGGCACTAAAGTCAGTTTTCGTCCTTATATCGGATTTCAATGGTCACGTCTGAGATCTTTTGATTCTAGAGGTCCCTTTTATCTTCTTGACCCTTTTATCTTTTAGCTATGGCGGGTAAAATATTTCCCAACACACCCAACAAAGGTGCCGCTATTACTTTGGTAAGAAGTGGCAACAGTGGTAAACTTCCTCCGCGTTGCACCAACATCTTTTTCTTTTGACGAATGGGTATTTTCTTTTGGACCATTTGGCGAAGAACGTGTCGATGTTTGGCTAAGCATTCTTTCTGATATTTAGACAAAGGTATCATTCTTTTGAAGACATTCAGACAACATTCGCTCATGGTATCGATCACGTCTTTGGAGGCTGTTTGAATGAATTGTTTGATCATGGGTGGAGAAGCTTTGGACAGGACGGACAACATGTCCCAATGTTTTACTGAACGAGGAGGCAGTTCTTTTCTTTTCTTTCCTTTGGGGTAGAAGAAGGATGTCTCTTGGGGGTGGGGTGGGGTGACATCCTTGTTTGTTGGCTGGTTGGTTCCGGATCACACACCAAAAATACACTAAAGTCGATGACTTGGCACACATCCTTTTATCCTTTTATGGACTATCGCTTCGTCAAAAATATGACGATTTGTTTTCCAAAATGTCCAAAGAATCCTGCTCTTTGGCGGCTTCCATTTTTCTTTGGACGAGTATGTCTTTTCTGGAGGTGACGTCGATGTTTTCTCGGATGACGAGAATGTTTTTTTTTCTCTTTTTCCTTTTCCTTTTTGGACAGAAGAACGACAATGGTGACGGTGTGCACTTTTTCGAGGGGACATCTTTGGGCGTTTAGGAGCACACACAAGTACACTGAAGTCCATGGCTTGACACGTGTCCTTTTATCTTATTTTTTTTATTTTTGATAAGAGTTTTTGTTCAAACTTTTTGTCCATATTTTCTATATCGCCAAAAAAATCCTCCCCTTTGTTTGCTTCTCCTTTTCTAGGGGCGACGTCGTTGCTTTGCTAAGCGTTTTGTCGGATGACGTGACTGTCCTTTTGTTTATCCTTTTCCTTTTTGGACAGGAGAACGACGATGGTGTGCACTTCTTTGAGGGGACATCCTTTTGGTTCAGGAGCAAAAAAATACGCTGAAGTCCATGGCTTGACATGCGTCCTTTTATCTTGTTTGTCTGATAAGATTTGACAGAAAAAAATTATCCCTTTTGGTGCCTCCTCTTTTTCTTTGGTCTAGTGTGTCTTTTCTGGTGGTGACGTCGATGTTTGGCGAAGCGCTTCTTCGGATGACGTGACTGTCCTTTTCTTTTTCCTTCTCCTTTTTGGACAGAAGAACGACGATGGTGACGGTGTGCACGTCTTTGAGGGGACATCTTTGGGCGTTCAGGAGCACAAAAACATCGATCCCATCATTTACTTCAGGTCTTTTTATACTGGAATGCGTCGTCACTGATTGTCAGCTCGTCGTATCATTTTCATGGCAGGCATCACACGTCGTGGAGGGGTTTGCAACGGACTCAATTGGGATAGTTCTTGCTTGGACAAATCCAGTAAACTCTTTAACACACCCGATCTCTCTTGGACTTTGATTTTTGGGGCAGGTACTTTGTGAGCAGCGGCCACTGCCGCTAAAGAGGAAGAGGGTGTCGCCAGTGGAGAAGTGTTTGGGGACGCGGGTTTCCAGTTTTTCATCAAATTAGGAAAGACACGTGTCAAATCGGGTTTGGCGGACATCACCAGCAATGGAGAAGTGGAAGAAACTGAGGCTACTGGAGACGCAGTCACCATTGCGGTAGGTCGTGGTTTGCAAATGTAAGGTTGCGTCCTGGAGGAAGTAACTCTCTTGCGGATAGAAGCTGTTTTCTGTGGACCTTTCTTTTTCTGAGGCTGTGACCTGGTCTTGACATCGTTGCTCATTTTCTTTTTCTTCTGGGTGCGTCGGGGAGTGGCTTTTTTCTTGGGGACGACTTTGGGAGCATTGGGATTCCATTTTAAGAGGGAACGAATGATGACACCTCCTAGAGAACCGCTACCTCTAGGTTTCAAAATGATTTGCTTTTTGGTTTGAGTGTCGATGCGAGGTTTGGCCAATTGCGTCAAGGCTACTATGTTTCTGTAAAACGTTTGGTTTTGATGTGGAATGTGAATGATGCCTTTCAGTAATTGACGTGCTGTCACCGTAAACCATCGTAAGACTTCTTTGAGACTAGCTTCTAAGACACGAGCACGTATTTGTGTTGTGGATTTTTTTTTTTGGACTGATGCCGTACAAGGCATGAATCAATTTGACGGGAAGATGAGACTGAAGGGACGTCATGTTGACGATGTGCGAGACAGACTCAAAGTGACCGAGGTTTTTATAGCCTTTTTTCGGTTGTTGTTGTTAAGTCGACGACGGAGACGTGTACACGACAGGCCCTCAGTCTTGGCACCAGTGGTGAAACAGATGGGTACGAAATCGCAAATAATCGGGGGTGGGTGGGTGGGTTTTAAATCCACGAGTAAATAAGTGTGTGGGGTTTGAGTGACATCGTCGTACGCATGAGTCAGCCAAGGCGTCCCTAACTGTTTGGCTAAGACTTGCACTTGCGATTTATCTCTAGGGCTTTTAAACAAGACCACGTGATGAGCATTGAGACTGATGGTGCTATGGGCTTTACTTTGTTGAAACAAATTTTGGGTGATGTAAATGACACTGGCATTACGATGATGCCCTTTGCGCGTAAACCAGTTTAATTTCTTCTTCGTCTTCTCCTAACACGTCGTCGAAGATGACAAGATGGGTTTGACTATGATCAGACACGATTCCGTCGTCTTCGCCAGGAATGCCTTTTCAGAGACACGATGGAATCGCCTTGACTTTCTCACAGAAGGCTGTACGCCGATTGCCACTCTTTGTAACACCACAGGATTCGTTGAGGTGGACGATCGATCAAATGATGTTTATGTTCGATCAAACGTTTGACAAATTCGGTTTAGCCTGAACCGCTAGGTCCGGCAATGAGAATGTTAAAGGGATTGCGAAGATACAAGGCCTACCAACTGGCACGATCTAAGTGTTCGTCGATGACTTTGAAAGTGGAGGAAGAGGGAACAGAGACAGTAGATGTAGCCATGGTAGTGTAAGGAATGTCACTTTTGACACGAAGACAGACAAGACAAGAGTTTTTATACTTTTTTTCAGGACACGTTTATTGCCATCTTTAAAAGTGAACAACACGAAAGACAAAAATACATAAAAGCCAAATGGTTAAGTACATGAATAAAAGACACATCAAAACAATCATAGTGGAATATAAACAAGTCTTTGTACAACATGGTTGGTGATCAAGGTATGGTGTCCTTGGGACAGTGTGTAATGTTCTTAGAGTCTCTACACTGGGCACAGTCAAACAGGGGTCCTCCCGGAATGGCCTTTCGGGATGTCAATGACGGTCCTGTCCTCTCCTGAAGGGAATGGTTCTTCTTCTTCTTCTGGCACTGTCACTTACACAGGTTTAAAAGTTACCTTTTTTTGACTGAACATTTTAAATTTTTATAATGACAAATCTTGGGCATAGTGTGCCACTTCTTTTGTCCAAGCCTCGAAAACCCCAACTTTTCCAGTCACGTACATCTTTCCAGTGAGGGTGAAAGTCACAAGCTACACACACATCATCGTACACATCTTCAGTAACTAAAAGTTGACGAATCTTTCTTTCCTGTAGAGGTCGAGAAGTATCGAGATGAAAGCGCAAAGCTTTTAACAGAATGAGTCTCTCGTGTACATTTAAAGTGACCACTTTCACGTTTTGGTTGGTACGTACTGTTCGTAAAGAGTCCACAAGGAATCGGCCGGTAAACGAAATCCCAGAAAGCTAGTCACAAAAACATACACCGCACGTCGACCCCAATTCAATGGACACAGTTCTCGTAAAATGCGATAGTAATCCTCCACTGTCTGAATACTGTCACTGATTTCTTTCCACGGAATCTGTTGTATCACGAATGATAAAGGTCGTGGCATGGCAGCCAGTTTTTCTACTCTCTTTTTTGTCGGAAGTAATAAGTGTAATTTTTGCACAGAGCTAATGGTCCTACAGTAGCGAATCCAAATTTTTTAGTCACTAGTTCACACACTACACCCCGCAGAGAATTTTCCTCTATAGACAAAATCTTGTAGCATAAGAAATTTTGGTAATCCTCAAACTCTTCCTCTGGAATTCGGTGTAATATGTCTAGCCTGTAAGAAGTAGGATGAGTAGCAACCAAAGTCTTCTGGTCCTCGTCCAATTGAAGAATGTCTGACCACTGGAACGCTTTCGCATGAATCAGTCCTCTTATAGCATTTAGGTACCAGTGGTTTAAACATCGGTGACGTAACGGATGCAATGGTTCTTTGCGTTTCACTTGTATTTTCACCAACTCTCGGTAAATGCGTTCTCTCAACTCCACAGGCAAACCACGAATGTTTTCTTGTAAAGTATCCATGACCATGTCAGTCACTCACTTCTCCGAGAGCGAAAGTGACGGATGTAGTGAGTAATTTCTGGACACTGCCATTCCAGGAAACGGTTAAGAATGGTAATAAAATCTTCTGATGAAAACGGTCTAATGCGGAATATTCGGAGGAACGCACACTTGATCCAGAGAAATCTGAGCTGTTTGTTGACTTCTGTCAATTTCCTCTTATGAATGTCTTGACATAAAAGTTCCTCAGTCACCAATTGAGATTTCGCTCTGACGAGTCCCTGTCAAATTTCCTTGTAGATCTTTTCTTGCAATGCGCTTGGTAATGTTTGAATATTATTTTTTAAATGGGGTTTAAATACTTGTCTAGGTGTTGTCCAACGTTTGACTCCTAGCCAAGCCGGTTTCTTAAACGACATGGTATGTCACTTCAATAACGAGGTCCCACTAAAGGTAGGTAGTGACAATCCGGAGACCATCGAGCATGTTCTAGGTAAGCGTATTCTTTTATCTCTCACTCGTGAAGTGACACACCGCAACTAAAGCACTTGACTTTATCCCCTTCGACCAAGTAGACAAATCCGCCTCAAGCTAATTCTTCGGGGGTAGGTCCTACCAGATATTTAGACCATTTTCCTCGGAAGGTTTGGAATCGACTTTCGAAGTTGCAGTATTCAGGCAAACGTACAGGGAACGAATATTCTCTTTCACAGGTTCATTTCGATGAGGCTACGGTGAAATTCGCAGGAAAAGTGTATAATTTATTTCACTTTATATATATTTTGCAAAAGATGACTTTCGATAAGAATTTAAAAAGTTTAAAAAAAAACAAAAAACAGCCCAAAATAATGTAGGTCTTTAGGTGCAGACGAACATCTATCACATGTGGTCAAAGTTGACATGTTTGTACTCTAATTAGTAACCGTACTAATTGCGTACATCAGTAGTTTCTTCTTTCAGTTTATTTTGTAATGTAGAAATCATTCAGTTCAAAGCTTTTTATATTTTACATGATACTAGACAATCACTTTATAGAAAACTTCCGTCTTATTTGGAAAATGAAAACAAAACACTACCAGAAAATACTTACGGGACTGATTTAACTGATTTGAAATTTATTACTGTTGTGATTGGGCTGGTAGGTAAGAATTCCGAGAGTGCAGAGATTTTTTTTTTCAAACGTTTTGAATATTATTGCGCTGTACAACAACGTTGTTTGCAAGTTAGAAACGCATCAATGCATCTCTTCAAAATACCCCTCTGCATTTCTAACCGCATGGCGGCTTCCAAATCGTCGTGCGCCTTAGTGAAATGTTGATAAATGGATTCAGTCAAAGATGACTGGAGCTAAATCAGGAATGTATGGAGGATATGGCAACGTTTTGATGCTGTTACGACGGCGGATATATTCGACGATCCGTTGTCATGGAGTAAAAATATACCCTGACTAAAGATGCACATACAGTGGTCTGGTAGCGTTTCTCAATCTTTAGAAACACTTTGGAGGCATAAAAAAACATCCTGTGACACTAGCGGCGTCAGGCACAGATAAATAGACGACCGGGCCTTTGGTTTAAAAAAAAAAAAAAATTTAAAACTCTCTTGACAGTCCGATTACGTTGATCGACTTTCGTCGCTGCTCGTATTCTCGCTTATCACGTGTCATTAACGCTTCTTTTCTAGAGTCGGGTGAAAAACATTTATCCATCTCTCAGCACCTGTGACAATCTCATTCAAACGTCACTGTTCACTCTTTTTATATTTGATAACAGCCCGATTTTAACCGAATTTGTTCGTGATCAGCCATCAAATGATGCGCGACCTATGTTGCACAAACTTTTCTGAGCTTTAAAGGATTATTAATTATATTAAAACAGCTGTTGAATTAATGTCTGTGATAACAGAAATATCTTCCACTTTGTATCGAATGTTCGTGATAATAGAAATATCTTACACTATGTATCGAATATCTCTGTCATTTGTACCCTTCACAGAAGCAACTTCCAGTCACCAATTGTAGACAACGTTCTTCCGGAACGTGGGTCAGCTTCCGTGGAATCGTGGCCATTATTTAAACGAATAAAATAACCTCATAATTGTAGCATATTTCAGAGAACTGCATCTGTATAGGTTACCTTTTTATCAGTTAGATACGTGCGCCTGAATTTTACAGTATGATGTTTGTACAATAGCTGAATTGTTTTCTTTCTCCGACATTGTTACATAACTATCATTAACCCATGTTACATCACACGCATATATCTGAAAATATCTGGGTTTTTTGCGTGTGCAGTTGCAATACATTTTAGAAAATCATGTTTTATATTTATTGACAGGTTCAAAGAAAAGCTAAAGTTACAACAAAATATTCAGAAATTTTAAAATACCCCTGGTGTTTTGCATGTCACGCAACCAGTTTACATAGAACATTCAGCCTTACTTGGAACACGAAAAGAGACACGACTGGAAAGTGCGCAGACAACGAATTTGATATGTATGACTTTCTAGTGCAGTGTGTTCCGAGAGTGAGTTCATCATAATAGATCGGTTTATTTTCCGTGATGTCAAGCAATAATCTTATGCAAAGCATTCAGCCTTATTTTAAAAACTGATTTTGAAATTTATGACTGTCTAGAGTCATCGCATCCAAAAGTAAGCTCTACTTCAACATATGAATGCAGCTAGCAATACTGTTTTGATCCAGACTGATGAAATTCATTGATTATTTATGCTCCAAAGGGATTACTATGGGGAAATCTCCATTCAATTAAGTAACTGAATGCAAAAGCCGATTATGCAAAGGTCACCGAAGCAACACTCCAGTGTACACAGCTCAGGAGAAACAAGATATCCTTCGAACCATGAATAAAGTATTTTGACATCAGAACCCCAACGAAGTTTAAAATACTTGTGATATCTGGATGACACAAGTTTATCCGCCATTCAGTTCTCAATAACCGTTGATGATCTGGTGACATAATTATATGGCATGCACGAACTATTTTCGTAATGCAATATTTATACACACTGAGAACATTTCTTTATCTTACAAAACTAATCTTCTACGCTAGTAATTTCATAACAATTTTTCTTTCCACTTTTCTATTTTCATTATAATAGGACAGACAGTTGAGATGTAGCTAATACACAATCATTATACAGCTGTATGCTACCAACAGCACTCATGTACTTTACTTTTTTCTGTTTTTCACGTGGTTCGTATCCAACAAACAAAATGGTACCCTATTAATTATTCATGACTGCCGCTACATTTTGTGCAAATATGCAATTGGTTATTACAAGTGGATCATTTGAAACTTTAGAAAATAAATGAATCACCTCCAAATGGATATTTCGTAGACAAGTCTGACTTAACTAATACATACGCATAACGGCATAGATCAATAATTTTAATTTCGTTTCTGCAAATCTGATCTTTTCATCACTGGGTATTCTAAGTTAAAAGTGCTTTTACAAATTGTCAAATTTTGGGCAAAATTATGACCTTCATAGAGTTTGAAGGCCGTCTATAAATTACTATAACGATGGGGGGGGGGGTAGGGTAGGGATGGTTTTGAAAATGTGATATAACAAAAACAAAACCAGCGCCATCTACCTGAGCAAATGTTAAATACTATCGCAGTATCTCCGAAAGAGTGCACTACCGGAGTCACTTCCGCAGTGGTTGATCGATTTCTTTGCTCGCACGTAATTGTTTTATGTTGTCTGCACAAATCCCACATTTTAAAGATTCAATGTGAATTAATTATGGATAAGAATAAATTATATCAGTCTTTGTTCTGTGCGTACGTGATTGCATATCCTACAAAAAGCAGAATGGTTTGTCAAGAAGAACTAATTAAGAAGTGGAACGAAACCAAGAACGACACGGATTTCCCGGTCAGAAATGGTTATTTGTTAATTTTCTTAAAGGAACGGAAGGCGATTTCCATGAAAAAAGAATCACGTCTTTCATTTTGGGAGAAACAAACACCTTAAACTGAAGAAAAAGAAGTTCCGTTAGAATTTTCTCGTGATTCTGCTGAGTTTGATTTGCGTTTGGCCGATGAGGAGGTTATCGCTGCTGATGATTTCACGCCTAGCATTGTCAATTCAAGAATTGCTGGAGTCCAATTACAGTTGCAGTTGTTGGATGATTAAATTCTGATCTGGTCGGCAGACGACAGAAACGAGGACTACTTACAGATGAACAAGACAGAGAGTTGAAAGAAAAGAAAAAGACAGACTGATTTGGAGATCAAGTTAAAGAGGAAGAAGGATGATCAAGAAAGAAGAAGAGGAAAAAAAAGAGAAGAATGAGTGCAGTGTTTGGAAGAAAATCACGAATTGCGCAATTCTCTAATGCCAAGACCAGAGGATCAGAATCTAAGAGAATAAGCCTTTGCTACTTAAAGTTATTCTGAACATTGCTTTGCATAGATCTACTTCTCATGAGACCTGACAGAGCGACGTTTTCAGAAGCATTTAAACATTAAATCAATTGACTGAACAGTTGAAAATAGATGGCTTTATCATCAGTCGAAGTGGACTTTATCTTCGTCTTTTGCCGAAGCACAGTTCGTCATTGAATGGTCAACGTCATGAATCAACTGTCCCAGTAAAGCTGATTAAAGTACAAAACGATCAGTATGCAAAACATTTTGACTGACAGTTTTGTACAGCCACAATGAAGCTCTTGGAGGATCTATCTTCAATGCTAGGGCCTAATGAAGTGTGTTTGCCTGAAAGGTCACAGTTGGTCGTTGATAATTTTATCGTGCCGACAAATTCAGAGCTCTTGGAACGTGAATTATCGTTCAGAGATTTTAAAAAATGGTAAGATCTCCACGTGCGATCAAGCCATTACTTGACTCAGATTGTGAAGTGCGCCGGCGATAAATGCTTTTCGAAACAAGAAGCTTGCATTTCACCGTGGTAACAGGCATGTTTCTTCCTCCTACTTACTCTACCACTCAGTCAAACAGGTGACGGACTTATGGTTCCGAAAGAGTAACAGATGGAAAGTCGCTTAAGTTTCGATCCATTTTGCATCTCAAAGTCTCAAAGTGGACGACATCCTTCTCTGGTCTGCAAGTAGGTTTCCGTTGATTCCATACGACCTGTAAGTCCATGCTTATCAGCAGGATTTGCAAGATATGTCACCTGTACTTCACCTCTCAGGTCATGCTGCGCAGCTACTCTGTTCAGCAGGAACAGGTATCAGTTCGGTCGAAGCATATCTGACAAGTGAAAGTCGATGCTCGTAGGCAATGCGAAATGTATTACCTTTACTATCTTATCGTTTTGCTTTTAACTGTTTGATTTTTTTTTATCGCTGGTCGACAAGAAGCCTCTTATTGCTTTTAAATAATCCTGCATATAACCTTTCGTATGGCACTAAATAGCCTAACAGTGCTGATGCGCCGTAAAAACACAATCAATCAATCAATTGTAAGTTTAACATCGAAAGTAAGAATACGTACCAGAGGGAAGCCATTACAGGTTTTTTTGAGTGAAAGGTATTAGTACAAACACGGACCGGCACGGTTGTGTGTTGGTCAGAAAAATGCAAACTGTTCCTTACCTGTTCTCATCAGTTTATTTGCATGTATGGGTATTTGTCTCTAAAAACATGTTACGGTAGCCATTTCATATATTCTCTATTCCTACATCTGTTTGCTTGTATACATGGAGATTAGCTTGTGAAATATCATTGTCTGAAATCAGGTTCTTTTTTTGCCCATCTATCCACCCTATTTGTCCATTCATAAAAAGTTACCACAGATGGCCATACAGTGTCCTTATGTTACATGTCCTTTGTGACTGGATGTAAGTGTGAAACAAACAGTACATGCTACCACACTCTTTTTGTGTCTGTACAGCGGTTTGTTGGTATGTGTCAATTAATATAATAGAGCCTACCCCACTTCCTTGGCATGTATGTATGTATGTATGTATGTATGTATGTATGTATGTATGTTGGGCAGTGGTACAGGTCCTTTGGATCCATACGGGATGGAATAAGACGCTCCCGCCCCCACGAGTCTCCCAGCTATGGGTAAAAAAGTGTGATGATAGCACATGATCACTGGGCGGAAGTCTTCCTCGATGAAGTCAACGGCCAGGGCGGAATGGCTCCAAGACGAGCTCAACGACCGTGCTCAGGGCCAGGGCGTGCTACATTATATCAGTGGATTTCGGCTGTGGTCATCCAGTCTGGAGAGGGATGGGCTCCGCCAGGCTGTATCTTGCAATTGACACACCACATGAAGACAACTAACAATTCTTCCATACCGGATCGGTCACAGCCCGGGTCAACAATGACCGCGCCTTCCGCTGCACACCAGGATGGAGGTGACAAGTATGCTACTGGTGCCCCCACTACCAAGATCCGTGGGAGAGACAGCATCATCATCGGTACATGGAACGTTAGAACACTGAGAGCTGTGGTAAAGTTGAAAGAACTTACACATGAGTTGGAGACGTACAACTGGAACATTATTGGTCTCTGCGAAGTGCGCTGGAAAAACTTTGGCGAAATAACAACAGATGAAGACCATAAGCTCTACTTCAGCGGAAGAGGGGACAAACACAGTCATGGCGTTGGATTTCTTGTCCACAAGGGCATTATGGGTTTCTGCTCAGTCTCAAGCAGGCTCATTACCATCCGCCTGAGGGCGACTCCCTTCAACTTCACAATCATACAGGCCTATGCACCCACACCTGACTATGATGACAATGAACTGGAGAATTTTTATAACCAACTGCAAGATGTCATTGACAACTCACCTAGGAAGGACATCCTGTTTGTACAAGAAGACTGGAACGCAAAGGTGGGAGTTGATTCACAGACAAACTGGCAAAGCACCTGTGGACCCTTCTGCAATGCAAAAACAAATGAAAGATAACTCAGGCTCTTGGAGTTTGCTGCCTAGAACAATCTTGTGCTAGCCAACGCATTCTGCCCTCACAAAACATCTAGAAGATGGACATGGCACAGTCCAGATGGATAACATCACAACCAGATTGACTACATCTTGGTGAAAAAAGATTCAGCACACGGCTGAATATCGCCAGAACACGAAGACTTCCAGGAGCAGATATTGGAAGTGACCATGATTTATTAATGACAACGTTTCGCCTCCACCTGAAAATGATCAAAAAACCTAACCAACCAAAAGTCAGATTTGACCTTGAAAAATTGAAAGATCCAAAAGTCGCAGAAGCCTTCCAAGCAATGATGGGTGGTAAATTTGCACCTTTGATAACTCTGGACAGCCAAAATACAGACCTAGAGTCCTTAACAACCACATTCAACACAGCTGTGACTAGCACAGCTAGCGAGATCATTGGCAAATATCGTCGAACAAAGAAATCTTGGGTCACACAGATGTCCTTGACCTATGCGACAAAAGACGAGAACTGAAAAAGGGAAAAGAGATCATGAAGGAGCTTGAAAATACTGAGAGATGAACAATATGATCAGGAAAAGCATGAAAAAGACAAAGGAATCCTGGATAGAAAGACAATGCTGCAAAATTGAAGACAGTCTGAGTAGAAATGATAGCAAAATGGTATATCAGCTGGTGAAAGATCTCACAACCCATAAACAAGGGAAAACTACCACCATCCAAGACAAATCAGGAAAATGCCTCACAGAAGATCAAAAGATCCTCATGCGATGGACAGAATACTGCTCAGAATTGTACAATCATAAGATCCAAGGAAATCCAGCAGTACTAAATTGCCCTCAGACAGAAGAAATTGATGACAACCCCATTCTTCGTGAAGAAGTAGAACTTGCAGTCAGATCACTAAAGAAAGTAAAGTCACTCGGCAATGACAACATACCAGCAGAGCTCATCCAAGCAGGAGGAGAAGAGATAGTCACAGTCCTAACAACAATCTGCAATAAGATATGGCAGACAGGAAAATGGCCCACCACTTGGACTCAATCCTTGGTCATCGTGCTCCCCAAGAAAGAAAACCTACAGCTGTGCCAATACTACAGAACCATCAGTTTGATCAGTCACCCGAGCAAAGTCATGCTGAAGATAATTCTCAACAGACTAAAGCCTCAAGCAGAGAAAATTATTGCTGAAGAGCAGGCAGGCTTTCGAGCAGGAAGGAGCACCACAGAACAAATCTTCAATCTCAGACTCCTTTGCGAGAAATACCTTCAGCACCAGCAGAATCTGTCCCACGTCTTTATAGATTTCAAAAAGGCCTTTGATAAGGTATGGCATGCAGCCTTATGGGCAACTATGAGGAAGTACAACATCAGCTCATACCTGGTGCAGGTTGTTGAGCACCTCTATGACAAAGCCACCAGTTCTGTCCTCATCAATGGCAGCAGAGGAAATTGGTTTCGAACAACAGTTGGAGTCAGACAGGGATAAACACTGTCACCTACACTCTTCAACATTTTCCTGGAAAGGATCATGGAGGATGCCTTGTATGACCACAAGGGCACTGTCAGCATCGGAGGAAGAACAATCACAAACCTTCGCTTCGCAGATGATATTGATGGTTTAGCAGGAGATGAAAAAGAACTGGCTGACTTGGTTGAGCGCATCGACACAACCTCCATAGCATACGGTATGGAGATTAGCGCCGAAAAAATCAAACTGATGACAAACAACACCAATGGCATCAGTGCAGAAATAAAGGTCAGTGGACAGAAGCTGGAAAGAGTAATAAGCTTTAAGTACTTGGGATCAATTATCACAGATGAGGGCTCCAAACCAGAACTACTTTGCAGGATTGCCCAGATAACAGCAACAGTAACAAGGTTGAGACCAATATGGAAAGATGTCAACATTGATTTTGGTTCCAAAATAAGGCTGATGCGCTCGATTGTCATATCCATCTTTCTGTGTGCTTGTGAAACATGGACGCTCATATCAGATCTACAAAGAAGGATTCAACCCTTTGAAATGAGATGCTACCGCAAGATCTTGGGCAGCTCATACATTGACAATGTAACCAAAGAAGAAGTCCACAACAGGATCCAACGAGGCATCGGATCCTATGAAGACCTCTTGACCACTGTAAAAAAAAAAAAAAGTGCAAACTGAAGTGGTACGGCCGTGTCTCAAGATTAATTGGACTGGCAAAAACAATCTTGCAAGGCACAGTGCGAGGGTGCAGAAGAAGAGGCAGACATAAACAGAGGTGGGAAGACAACATTAAGGAGTGGACAGGCATGGGATTTGGAGATTCCCAAAGGGCAGTAGAGAACAGGGAAAGATGGAGAGAATTGGTTGCAAAGTCAACTGTGGTGCCCCAACGACCTCTTTGGTTAAGGGATTGATGATGATGATGATGTATGTATGTATGTATGTATGTATGTATGTATGTATGTATGTATGTATGCATTAACGGATAGTAAATATAGGCATGTTTGTCATCGTAACCTATTCCCTTATATACAGCTTATTTTTTTCGAATATGGTGTGGGTGTTTGTCTTTAAGGATGTGTGTTGGTAAGTAAAGATGCATGTTCTCCTACCATCAATGGTCCTTGTTCAGTATGTACTGCTTGCTTCTATGGTTGTTGAATTGTAGGAATGAATATTTGTCTTTAAGTCGTTGTCTGTAACAATGTTGGGTGATTATCGGTCCAAATAAATCGGTTTGTGTTGCAATGTTGGTCTGTTATAAGGTATGTGTTGATTTCCTTTTTTATGCCATAGTATGTATATACAACTTAATGTCATCCCAAAGTTAAACCACATCTTACAGTAATATTAAATTCCCATTCCACCCACCCACCCATCCCTACCTCTTACCCCTCCCCACAGACCTGCATAAAGCTTCCTCATCTAATAAAAACGAAGTTTATTTGTTTATCTATAATTATTTGTCAATCTACTTTGATATAGGCGCGAAGAATGATCAACTGATGTACAAAGAAAATACAAATGAGATTAAACAGACAGTGACGACGCACAAAATGAATTGCAAGTAGGCTGTTTGAACTTAGAGCACTGTTTCTATTTCTTCATGGAGAATCGGTACTGGTGGGGAAAGAACTTTATGTGACATATGACATAACGGAGTTTTAGTCCTGATGTTACACGACATTCAATTAATTTTCCAATTGTACATAATGGAAATGAGTCCAGGCTGTTCCAATCTACAGATGCTGATGACATTTATAACACTGCTCATTCTATCCTCTTTCTGCAACTGTCACACAGTCACAGGTTACATAACAGCCAATTAATTGTGTAATGCAATATATATAACTTTCTTTTCTTTGGGTGACTATTCGTTACGGATAACAAAGATGTTCATCGACTTTTCCTCCAAAACGATATGATATATGTTTACCTGGTGTCGAATATCACTTCTTACGGAAAACCATTTCGGTGAAGTTGATGCGGTTCACTTGACTGCGTCAAATTTCACAGTAGGAATTATAATTTCGTTGGTAACTAACAGGTTAAATGTCTCTATCAACTGTTGTGGAAGGTTCTATAACAGGCTATGAAAACTATGTAAATTTTTGTAATCATTTTCTCTCTCCATCCCCGCACCCCAAACACGCACACAATTCCGAATTCATTTTGATACATTTTTCTATTCATTTGCAGTCATTTCTCTATCCATTCTCTATCAATCTTTTGTTTTTCTTTCTCTAGGTTCTGTTGAAAATGTTTGAAATTCTGGGTGGGAGTTCAAAGGCAATATCGTCATTTTGTACAGCCATGAAATAGGCACGAGATATCACAGTTCAAGTTCAGAAGACTTGTGAGTGTGTTGTGTGTCGTTTGGATTTTTAACGTAGATCTAACAGTTGTAGTCACATCTCCACGATGCCTGCAGTATGGCAGTTATAGTGATGTCTAGCATTGGGGTATCATGTCGCAGACATGTCACATGATGTCCCACCCAGTCACATTACCCTGACTCCAGGCCATCCAGTTCTAACACTGACCTCTTAATGCTGAGCGCCAATCGAAGCAGCTGCTAGCACCATTTTATGTCTTTGGTATGACTCGGCCAGGTTTCGAACCCGCGATCTCCCGCATCCGAGGCGAACTATCTAACCACTTTGGCCACCTGAACGGTCGGAAGACTTTGGAGACAGTACGTTCAGTGATTACAGTGGAAACTGACAGAAAACGCATGGCACGGATTGTTGAACAAAATCCTTGAAATTCGCTGCTTATAACAAAATGGAGTGGACACACGCTAAATGAACCCGGGAAATTGAGAAATTATAGATTTTTGGACGGTATAGAAGTAGTTGCACACGTACTTATTGATGCATGCACATACCTATGAACAGACAGGATTCAGTGTTCCGTACAGTTTGATCTGAAAGCGTGAGGAAAGTCACTTATGACGTAAAATTTATTCAGGGATCTGGATATTTGATGTGTTAATAGGATTATAACAAAACAGAAAATAATCTTTATTTTTGACTTAAAACACGAAGTTTCTTGTCGAATACAAAACATAAAGCTTTCCTACATTGTATAGCAGTAAGCTCACAGCTTTCACGCCTTGACCTGATTAAGTTGCTAGATTCTTTGAAAATGAGTCATTATAACTGAGAAAAGAAAACATATCTTTCATAGGTAATTAAAACTGAGAAAATCTCTTGTTCAACGATATTGACTTTTTCTCACATTCTCGTACTTTGGAAAAGCCATAGTTTATCTTCTTGTATCAACTGTTAAACACATTTTGGGAGGTTTACTAGCCATCGTTTGCTAGCACGGTAAGAAATATTATGATTTGTTTCAATGACAGCACGTCTTTAATATTAACTTGTAACATACCTTTATTGTCTTCGAGACAATAGAAAACTTAAACAGGGATATAACCTGTCCTTGTCTAAAGCCTACGCTACATTCAAACTGTTCGGATAAGGATTCTAGTTACTTTGCACATGATTTCACTGATTTATGATTTTACATAATAATATTAACAATGTCCCCCGTCATCTTGTTTGCGCAACATGTAAAACACGCCGTTTCTCCCTACGCAATCACATTTTCTTTTCAGATAAATATTTTTAACTATTTAACTCGAATGTCTTCTGTTCTACATTACAGCCCTTGTCTTGCATTCTATATTACAATCCTTATCTTCGACTCTACATAACAGCCCTTGTCTTGCGTTCTATATTACAGCCCTTGTCTTGCGTTCTATATTACAGCCCTTGTCTTCGGTTCTGCATAACAACCATTGTCTTCTTTTCTATATTACATCCCTTGTCTTCTGTTCTACATTACAGCCCTTGTTTTCGTTCCACATCATAGCCCTTGTCTTCTGTTATAAATTTGTGCGGTTCTACATTACAGCTTTTGTCATCTGTTCTACATTGCAGCCCATTTCGTCTGTTCTACATTACAGTCCATGTTGTATGTTCTACATTACAGCCTTGGTCATATGTTATACATTACAGCCATTGTCTTCTGTTATACATCGCTGCCCTTATCTTCTGTTATAAATAACAACTTTTGTGTTCGGTTCTACATTACAGTCCTTGTAATCTGTTATGCATTACAGCCATTATCTTCTGTTCTACATTACAGCCATTATATTTTGTTCTACATTACAGCCCTAGTCTTCTGTTCTACACTTCAAATAGAGAAACAAAGAAAAATGATCAGAAAATCGATTATAATTATATACGTACAGCTCACATTCGATAAAACGACTCCTCTTTGGTCCAAACACAATCTATCAGACTCATTCCCTTATCATCATGCAAAGTATATTTTTAAGGACAGTCTTTTTCCTCCTACAGAAAATGCCCATTGCCCGTTACCCTGCATATTTGCAATAATTGCACACCAAATCCACTGTGAACTTTGCCCATATTGATAATTTGTAGGAAATTAGGAAAACTTCACAATAGATTACTTGCCATAAATGAGCAACATAATAAAAAGCGTATGTTTTAAACTCGTTTATATCCATTCCGTTTGATTTGTTTGTTTTTGTTCACTTCCGCCCATATATCATATTTCTTTCAGAACTCCATTAACGGTGTCGAGTTGTCGAAAAAGCGAAGTTCTAAAATACTAAGCTGGAACAAGGATGAATATGGATACGTTTCTAACAGCTGGAAACAACCGTTATCTACAATAATGAGGCATTCCGAAATGTGCTGTATTTATCGTAACGCCTGTCTTTCGGGAATACACTAGTGTTACTCTGACAGAAAAACCATGGGCTGAAATGAGATGTTGGCGCAATAAATTGTTTTGTAATATTAATGGTGTTCTCATTTTTTATCAGCCGTACTTCTTTCTATAATACAAGCATTTTCTTGTGATGAAAAATAAAAGCCTTTGTTGGTAAACAGACTGACCTCTTACACCAAGAACATATACGCTCAGTCGGCTTCCTCATAGGTGGCGCTCTACAGTGTCGTTTTTTGCATAGTGTTAGAATTTTAAAGAAATAGAATTCCCCCCCCCCCCGGTTTCCTCACTAGTTTTACTGGCTATTTAAAAATGACCTTGTATATCTTAGATACTGTTCAAAGAACCTTTAATTCCCTTTATTTTGATGTATGATTGATGGGTGTAATATGGGTTATAGAGAATACAGCTTGGCCTTACTCCAGATGTGCATCTTTCAAAAAAGTGCTAGCTCCACTTGTCATTTTCACTTCCTGAACTTCAGAGGTAAATTGTAAAAAAAAAAAAAAGAGCCGATAACTTTGTTACATTTTATATATTTGGTAATTCATTCATTGCACTTTCAGAAGCTGGTATTGTCTAGTCTGGCAAAATTTATTTTCCCTATTTTAATAGCTGCTAAGGATAGTGGTCTTTAAACAAATTCGGGCTGATATTTGGAGCACAAGGGAGCAGTCATTTTAGTTAGCAGTGTGCTAAGATCATTTACAATTTCCAAAAGTACAATATCCAAAGAAATGTCAGCCACATTATCTCAAAGCAGCATAGAGGTATGCCAACATTCTCTCCACTGTGTATGTTTTCAATGCAAACAACTTCACCTTACATACGTCACTCTCTCAAAAGTACATAATAACTGGTGAGCGCCCCCATAAACAGGCTTAACACTTGCATGGATGTTACGTCATAGATGCAAATATATAGACTGGCAATGTAATTTAAATACTTGTGTGTTAATTTTAAATTCTTTTTTATTTTATATTTATTTCATTACATGTTATTGTAATGATAACTTTATTCACTGGATTTGACATTTTTCCAGAAAATTCAATTAAGTCCTCTTTAACCTGATAAAAAGTCAGTAGTTTGCAACTTTGTATCTTTTGCTGACCTAGATTCAGAACCAGTTTCAGCTCTGGAGTAAACAACTTCTTTATTTTATTTTTTTTTTATTTCTGAGTCTTATAGTAAGATTCGTTCAGTAGAATCGAATTCGTCCATGGCAGACGTGATAGCCGGCGTGTGGTGTTACTACGCCGCTTGAATTAAGTGGTCACGTGACCCATCACGTGGATCTAAATTGAGTTTCAGTTAGGATTAAAACTGACGTTTCATAGTGATTTTTGGTCAGTCGTAATTCATACCTTCGGAGCTCAAAGGTATTTTTTAAAAATTGTTGACAGTTTGATTTGCATTTTTCTATTATTCGGAATTAATAATTTATTTTCCCTGTAAACTTTATTCCGTGCTCATCAGAATTCTTGGACAAAGACATTTATTGGAAATTATTCGGAATTCTAAAGCCGGAATGTTATTCTTGGTGATTCAACAAGGAACTGTTGACACGACAACTCAAAGCAGGTTATAAAAGACGTCATCGCCTTCCATCTTGAAACTTCATCGGGATTCGAACTTTGATTCACTTGGAACGTTTTAGTGATAGGACTTATATTTATTAATTATTGGATTAATTTTGCATTAGTTTCATAAACCGTAAGTCCTTTTTCATATTTTTACCTTGTTTTCTAGGGAAATAAATTATTTTGTTAAATTTTACAAAGCTTGTTGGCTTCACTCTTTTCTTTGTTACTTTTGTACAAGCCTAGACACGTAACATAATGCAAAGATCGGACTTTTTTACCATTGAAATTTTAAACAATTAAACCCATAATTTCTTCCAATGCCTGTTTTGATTACATTGTTTATTTTCAAAACGTTTCTTAAGATTTGAAAATATTGAAAACTAAAGGGATGCATTATAGAAAAAAGGAATGAAAATTGTAGATTACGATTTCTAAGTCACTTTTACCATTTACATTAACAATGTCCTTTAAATACGGATTTGGTTCTTTAAATGCGGATGAGGTTAAGACATTTTTGACAAATGTGTGTGGTCACCCTACACAATTAACCAGAATCCAATGACAACCGTTCTGTGTAAACCTGTATGCGCTTAAAAAAAGGACAATTAGACAAGACAGGAACAAACAGTGGTTGACAAAAAAATACTTGAATGTCTAACATTAAATGCGTGCCCTAATAGAAACATATATTTTGTATAGTTTGTCTGTAAAGGAAATCATGGACACATTGGGATCCTTTGTTTTACAGACACACAGACACTCA
>JAECUM010025689.1:0-42121 GCA_016617855.1 Megalonaias nervosa
CATGGAGTGTGCAGGAAAGTGGTGTAAAGTTGTCTCTAATGTACTTCATGGGGTGTGCAGGTAGTGGTGTAAAATTGTCTCTAAGGTACTTCATGGAGTGTGATGGTAGTGGTGTAAAGTTGTCTCTAAGGTACTTCATGGAGTATGATGGTAGTGGTGTAAAATTTTATCTAAGGTACTTCATGGAGTGTAAAATTAGTGGTGTAAACTTGTCTCTAAGGTACTTCATGGAGTGTAAAGTTAGTGGTGTAAAGTTGTCTCTAAGGCACTTCATGGAATGTAAAATTAGAGGTGTATATTTGTCTCAAAGGTTTTCATGGAGTGTAAAGGTAGTGGTGTAAAGTTCTATCTAAGGTACTTCATGGAGTGTAAAGGTAGTGGTGTAAAAGTGTCTCTAAGGTACTTCATGGAGTGTAAAGATAGTGGTGTAAAATTGTCTTTAAGGTACTTCATGGAGTGTAAAGGCAGTGGTGTAAAGTTGTCTCTATAGTACTTCATGGGGTTTGCAGGTAGTGGTGTAAAGTTGTCTCTAAGGTACTTCATGGGGTGTAAAGGTAGTGGTGTAAAATTGTCTCTAAGGTACTTCATGGAGTGTAAAGGTAGTGGTGTAAAGTTGTCTGAAAGGTATTTCATGGAGTGTAAAGATAGTGGTGTAAAGTTCTGTCTAAGGTACTTCATGGAGTGTGCAGGCAGTGGTGTAAAGTTGTCTCTAATGTACTTCATGGAGTGTGCAAGTAGTGGTGTAAAGTTGTCTCTAATGTACTTCATGGAGTGTGCAGGAAAGTGGTGTAAAGTTGTCTTAAGGTACTTCATGGGGTGTGCAGGTAGTGGTGTAAAATTGTCTCTAAGGTACTTCATGGAGTGTAAAGGTAGTGGTGAAAAGTTGTCTCTAAGGTACTTCATGGAGTGTAAAGATAGTGGTGTAAAGTTGTCTCTAAGGTACTTCATGGAGTGTGATGGTAGTGGTGTAAAGTTGTCTCTAAGGTACTTCATGGAGTATGATGGTAGTGGTGTAAAATTTTATCTAAGGTACTTCATGGAGTGTAAAATTAGTGGTGTAAAGTTGTCTCTAAGGCACTTCATGGAATGTAAAATTAGTGGTGTAAATTTGTCTCAAAGGTTTTCATGGAGTGTAAAGGTAGTGGTGTAAATTTGTCTGAAAGGTATTTCATGGAGTGTAAAGATAGTGGTGTAAAGTTCTGTCTAAGGTACTTCATGGAGTGTTAAGCTAGTGGTGTAAAATTGTCTCTAAGGTACTTCATGGAGTGTAAAGGTAGTGGTGTAAAATTGTCTCTAAGGTACTTCATGGATTATGATGGTAGTGGTGTAAAGTTTTCTCTAAGGTACTTCATGGAGTGTAAAAATAGTGGTGTAAAGTTGTGTGTAAGATACTTCATGGAGTATAAAGGTGGTGGTGTCAAATTGTCTCTAAGGTACTTCATGGAGTGTAAAGGTAGTGGTGTAAAGTTGTCTCTAAGGTACTTCATGGAGTGTAAAGATAGTGGTGTATAATTGTCTCTAAGGTACTTCATGGAGTATGATGGTAGTGGTGTAAAGTTGTCTCTAAGGTACTTCATGGAGTGTAAAAGTAGTGGTGTAAAGTTGTCTGTAAGGTACTTCATGGGGTGTAAAAATAGTGGTGTACAGTTGTGTGTAAGATACTTCATGGAGTGTAAAGGTAGTGGTTTACAGTTGTAAATATTTATAATATAGTGATGGTAGTGGTGTAAAGTTGTAAATATCTATATTTCAATTCAGCAATAACTGTCATGCAGTAATTAAATCATTTCAATTCTTGCTCCACTACATTCATCCAGATTTTATATATATATATATATATATATATATATATATATAAAATTTTCATCTTACAAAATGTAGTCATCAAATACCTTAATATGCTTATAATTAGCTAATTAGGATCAAATTCCCTATGCTTATAATTAATTTTATTCAGATTAGGTAACTCCAGTTTCTTACCATAACTGATATTTACACAATGTGAATTATCTCTGTGACAAATATGCATACATGTCAACCGCCCCAGAGGTATAAGCATAAATTTTGCTAATACAGGTGGCAAAAAAGTGTAATTTGGGCATTAAAAGTGTAATCTCTATATTACATGCCATAATTACAGTACACTATGAAAAATGTACATTAAATTTTGTGACTAACCTGGTTCTGCAGCCTGTCAAAATTCTTGTCACAAATGAGCACAATCTATGTGGATTAGAACCAGAATACAAACACAAACTATACTGATAAATTATTTATATTCAAAATGCTCACTTTAACTAATCTACATGTCTAACTTTCACTTATTGATGGTGAAGTAATGAATTCTGCTATGAGCATGATGATCTTGTGTTCAATCTGAGTGCTGTATTACATTACTCTCATATTCTTCGTTTAAAGTTTGTACGGGGGTGTTGATTTGTCCTTTTTTATCAGACATGCTTTTAAGTTTCAAAAGATCCATCTGCTCTAACATTTTCAGTATATAACATCCACACATCACACTAATAAAGCCTGTTTCACTTAACATCATGTGCCATTTTCTTTAAAAGGATAAACTGGTCCTCTACTGAAATAACTTATCAATATAATGAATCTGTGAGACAAAGTTTCACATTGAGAAACCCCTCTTTTTTCTTGGAAATTATGAGGAAACCACATGTAGGTCTAGGACATCTACTGTAGTATTCTTATGTTATTCTTATGCTAGTCTTTTTTTTAAAGAATATTCTCAGGTTTATATTACTGAAATTAAAGAGATGATAATAAATATGACAAACACAACTTTTTATTGCTTTATATTTTACTTTTTAAGGCATCAAAAAAACCCCAAAATCCATATATAGTCAAGCTACATAGTCAAGCATAAGATGCAATTTGCCAAAAAAAGCATAATGATTATGCCTAAAGTGTAAGGATTGGCATGTATATGGCAATAAGATTGAATGATGAATTTACATTCCTGTTTTTTTCGGGAGTGTCTCTTCTTGCATTTTTTATTATATTATCAATGTTACTATTTATATTCAGTAATCTGTTTTTTGTCCACTTTTGGTTAAATTATACCAATAACGTGAAACGGCCAAATGTATGAAAATTAATTACTTCATCATATCTAATAGAGTAAATATTCTTTATCCTCACCATTTGTCCAGCCATTCACACTGCTGCTGTATTTGTTCTGAGTATGGTTACAGGAGTTCAAGCTGTCCAGTAGGTAGCGTGATATGCCGATATCTTCAAGTAATAACTTCAAATACTGGTCACTAAGACTGCTACCAACAGGTTGTCCTAAACTGGCATACCAATTCTTGATGGAGAAAGCTACAATTTTTCAAGATACATGGAGCATATACACATATACTTAAAAAAATCTTTTTAAATAAACTATAGATATGAGAATGTTAGAAATACATGTATGAATATCAATATAATACACACATTTAGACATTCTGTGGATCTTATATAAATACATTAAGACATTCTGTTTTGTGGATTTTATAAATATCTGTTGCCAGTTGGATGACCATCCGGGTTTCTCAGTGCTGACCCAAGCACTTTTTCCCCCATGGTAAAAAAAAAAAACCCACAAAAAAATTACATTTAAGATATATAATGTTAAAAAAAAACACCTGCCTACCCAATTTTAAAATCAGTGCAATAGGAAACATATTTTTTTCCTTAACCCTATAACCCTTTACCTCATGGAAGCACCTTTGGATGCCTCTACCCCATTCTCATGGAAGTGCCTTTGGACGCCTCTACCCCATTTTCATGGAAGCGCCTTTGGACACCTCTATCCCATTCTCATAGGAGCGTCTTTGGACACCTCTACCCAAATTGTATGGAAGCGCCTTTAGACACCTCTACTCCATTCTCTGGAAGCGCCTTTGGACGCCTCTATCTGATTCATCTGGAAGCGCAATTTGACGCTTCTACACCATTCTCATGGAAGCACCTTTGAATGGCTGCTGTAAACATCAGCCATTTTGAGCTGGTTTTTGTAGCACCACATTCAGGGAAAACCCCCTATTAGATACTACATTCATTGATATGAATGACCATTACATCAGATCACATGGTCGCTATTTAAGCTCGAGTCGTAATTTGCTATTTAAAATAACTGGGTTGTATTTTCCACTCTCCATAATGGAGACAGCAGATTTCATTCAGTATTTTCTTGAGTTTGCATGATTAGAATCACTAGTTTGAAAGCTTCAATAACTTAGGTAATGGTTCTGATATTGATGTATGCACCAATTAGTTTTTATAAATTATCAAATTTTTCAGATGATTTAGTGATGTAGACGTAGACAAAGAACTTGTAAATTTCAAGTATGAGAAATGGCAGCTATGGTTGGTCACATGGCTTCACTGGCTTGACGGTGAACAAGTTCTCTCAGATTTTAAAGCACATAAAAATTCTTCCATGAAAAATAATTATACAGCAGTAATGATCGGATTTTACTCTTAAATCTTTCTATACATAATAGATGTGTACCAAAATTGTAAAATGGTTAAAATTGATGTTAAATGTAACATACTACACTGTTTAATAGTTAACAGACAGACCTATGTGTATGGTGTCAAATAGGTAACAGGTGTTCCATTTATAGTGCACTGCACTGTGTAACTTTGGTACATGTATATCAGCTGCTTAGAAAGCCATACACTATGAGGCAAAGGAATAATCAACACATTTAGACATTCTGTGATCTTATAAATATGTATATTAATATAACACACACATGCAGACATTCTGTGGATCTTATAATTATGCATATTATATAATATATTCAGACATTCTGTGGATCCTGTAAATATGCATATTAATATACAGTAATACACACATTTCAACATTCTATTCTGTGCATCTCATAAATATGCATATTACGCCAAACAAAAAAATGTATGTTCCCAGTCAGCCAACCATCCCTGTTTTTTAGTGTCGACCCTAGCACTTCTTTCCACCATGGTAAAAAAAAAAAAAAAAACACGCACAAAAATTACATTAAATATATATAATGTTTTTAAAAAATAAATAAATACCCTGCCTACCTAATTTTAAAACCAGTGCAATAGGAAACACATATATATTTTTCCTCGGCCTCAATATAATCAACACAGCTAGGCATTCTGTGGATCTCATAAATATGCATAGTAATATAAAACAAACATTTAGTCATACTGTGGATCTTATAAATATGCACATTACTATAATAAACACATCGCAACATTCTGTGGATCTTATAAAATTGCATCTTAATATAAAACACACATTTAGATATTCTGTGGATCTTATAAATATGCACATTAATACAAAATAAACATTTAGACATTCTGTGGATTTTATAAATATGTATCTTAATATAAAACACACATTTAGACATTCTGTAGATCTTGAAACAAAAGAACATATTTTAATTTCAACTTTTAGTTCACTGAATGGCACCAAAAACTTCATTCAACATGCACATTTTTTATTACTAATTCCATCATTTAAAACATTTTAGTAACTCATTAGCCACTCATACATGTGATTTTGTCACAAAATGTCCAGAACTTGAGGCACATTATAGTGTTTCTTCCAGAGGAAACACAATGAAATGAAAAGGGGTAGGTTTATCACTGGATAAAGCTTTACTAAATTAAAATTTCCCAACAATTTGTAAGAATCAGGTACGGGCTTACCGTCATAGACATATCATAATTTTCAGAAACTTCAGATACATTGTCAATGATGTGATGGCAAAATATATTTGAAATTAAAAAGAAAACTCACACGGGTTTGTAAATCCAAAGCTCCAGTCACAATGTATTTTCTGTAACTGCGTGTTCTGTAGAATGGGGATACGTATGGCACAGGATGCAGAACTCTCGTAACAAATGCTCAGCGACATGTTGGCAACAAAGATCTTTTGAGAATCAAAGTTGTAGATCCGGTAACTGTAAAAAAAGAAAATGAAAAAAAAATTGTACTGATCTGGATGTGAGAATTTATATTTCTTTCGCCATTACCAAATATGGTGCAGTATATCTTTTAGTAAATTATGTGTTTTTTGGTTTCTTTCTGCAAAGGTTGACACTATTCTACCAGTCTTTTTGCCCTCACAGAGAGTCAACCATCTTGCTACACAGTGCTTCAGTAATCATGTTCTTCTTTTTCCTCCCAGTTATTAAAGACTTCTCAGTTCCATTTGTCTAGTTGTACTTTTATCCAAATAATATGTCCACTGTCAAGTCATCAAAACTCACCGACAGTTTACCAGTCCCATTTTTAGCTCCTAAATCTATCAAAATATATGAACATGAGGGACTCACCCTAGGTATATGTGAAAACATACCTTTAATGTGACTCATCACTGTCGGATTCAAATGCAAAACAGATATTCCACTTTACATTTTTTTCTCTTTGAAATCATTATTTAATATATTAAAATGTGAAAATATTTTTCCCAGTTGAGGCACCATTACATGCTGGAACTGGAGCTGCAGTGGTTCAGTTATTAACATTCTAGATTTGAAATTGAAGGGTGCAGTTTCAAATCATCAGAACAGTCTGGGTCAGCTACAACGGCATGTCCTTCGGCAAGGCACTTTACTCCAAGCACGAAATGACCACTTTGTTGATGTTCCATAAAGCATAAAACCAAACAAACATTTTTGAACTGACAAAAGAGCTTTAGTTACAATCCCCTCTGTGTGGTCAAAGTATCTAACAACTGTGTGGTCAAAATAACAATTGTGTGCTCAAAATATCTAACAACTGGGTACAATTTCTCAGAAACAATGCTTCCTTGCTGTGACAACATTTTCAAATGAGGATGTACTAAAACATAAAAGCCAAGTCTTGATCAGATGGGAATTTTGCATGAACAACATAGGTAGATTCAAACATATATGGTACCAATGTCTGGAATTCTGACATAATCCAGTTAATTTAGTATGAAAACCCAATCCATGCATGAAGCCTAAAATGAAAGTCAGATCCAGATTGAATCATGACAAGCCAATATCCCGAATTGACCATAATAGTATTTAGGTGGTTTTTGCTTTTATTCCTTTAAAGTCTGTAATTTTAGAATGCTTTCAATAAGACTTACAGCAGATCATAAGGGTTGGTAGGTCTAGATCCTATCAAACACACTGCAATTTACCTTAAAACACTGCAGCGTTTGCAAGTTTACTGCCACCATATTCTTATTAATGCTAAGAAGCTCCTCATTGTACATGTCTGGCGTGCAGTACCAGCATGAGGAATGAGTTACTGATAAATGACTTTCAGAAACTACAGTAGTAGTTGCACGATTAAATGACATGTTAAAAAGTAAAACTCCAAAAATAAAATCAAGGAAGAAAAATCCTTCCATGGTGCATATGAAATAACAATAAATGACATAAAATGGAAAATAACAATAATTTTAATGTGATCGAAGAAGGTGCCTCATGGTAAAATCACCAAGCCATTAAAAGGTACAATGATTTAATAAAGGAGATTTTATGCAAGTACTTTCAAGTTTGTGCATGTAGAGTATAGAAAAACGTGTCTTGTGAGACCACCCATTCTGCCAACAAAATCCAGTCTCTCAAGACAAGTGGTATCTCATAACAGGTTTGTGCAAGATTACCATTTTTCAAGGTCAAAATGCAGCAGGTTCAAGAAGGAAAAATATCAATTGCTGTACATGCATTTTATTCATTATTCATAATTCTTGTTAAAATTATTCAACTGCAACAATGAAGCCCTTTCAAAAGAAGTTTCATTAGGGCATTATCACTGTTGTGTGTTTTTTTTATACAAGATAAACAATATAAACCTTTGAAATGACAGCTAGTATGACTATATATATCAGTGACAGCTAGTATGACTATATATATCAGTGACAGCTAGTATGACTATATATCAGTGACAGCTAGTATGACTATATATATATCAGTGACAGCTAGTATGACTATATATATCAGTGACAGCTAGTATGACTATATATATCAGTGACAGCTAGTATGACTATATATATCAGTGACAGCTAATATAAATTAAAATCATGGCTAATCATAGTGGAGATTTACCGGACTTCAATACTACAGTGGCAGTTTGTTTTTGTGAAACAGTCATTCATAGCAGTATCAAAAAATATTTTGCCAGAAAAACGTGGTTGCTGGTCTTGTTCTGCAGGTGGTCACAGATGATGCATTGCATTTATATAATAAAATTGATGACTGTAGTCGCAAATGATAGGTGGTCACTCATAACAGATGTTGCTCAAGACAGGTTTTACTGCACTGAAAGAAATTTCAAGGCTGTATGAACTATGTGCTTATCTAAGCACATTACTGTTTTGAATAGAGAGTACAAGCTCCCTGAGAAGACTATCATTTGTTCTGAGAAAAGATAACCTAATTAGGTAAATAAAAAAAGTAAATGACTGGACATAGTTCTAACTGGAGAGTGGTTACTTGGGGATGATTGTAAGGGAATGTTTTAACATATGTGAATTCTATACTACTGACTCCTAATAAAAGAGAAATGTATGTTTCATTTGCAAAAGAAATTTGGTCTTTTGTGGAAATATATGAGAAAATACCCAACTCAGGTCTACAGTTTAAAGAAAACTTGTACATAATAGTATAAATAGTACTTGATAAGGCTAAATGAGTCTAAACTGAAATGATAGCAGTAGTATACAGAAATTTTTTTTAATGATATCTTACTCAAGTCTGAATATTCCCAGAAGCCAGAAACTCTCCTGCTGTCCCCACTGATAGTCAAACAGAGAGACACTGTGTATGTAGTTTTCGATGCCCACTTTCATGACAAAATTACATGTATCCAAATAGGCCGATATCTCTATAGTCCTCCCAATTCTCATCACATTCACACAGCATTCTAGTGCAGTACACATATCTGTGATGTGACAGGTCAGAGGGGCAGCTGTGTAACCACTTAAGTCAGGCAGCTGTAGTGTGGCATTGCATTCTGAAATACAAAATGATGGTAGATTATTTTTGTCATAATACATTTAAATGGATCAAAATTATACCAACCAATAATAAGCATTAATGACAGTCCAGATATAGAAAAAGGTAGGGAAACACTAGCTCAAACCATTGACTGGCAGATATAAACATTGGTATTTGTGAACATTGGGGATTTAGCCTGGCACTGGAGATGTGCAAAGCTAGTGTGGTACAACATTTGTCCCCATACTATATATAAAATTGGAGGATAAACTAGAATGATAAAATTATACACAACATGATGCTTTTTACAAAGAAAAATTAAAAAAACAATCAAAGATCTTTTAGAAGAATTTAATGTTTCTCTTTCCACTTTATCCTGAATATAAACCTACTGTGCCACTCCCATCCCTCACCTTGTGTGTTCCAGCCCTTGGCATCCACTGGTGTAAACCTAGTCTCTGAAAATCTGCAGGAATCTGATTTCAGAAAGCTGGCCAATCCAGTTGCTTCCATAAGCCAGTTCTGGTACTTTTCTGGAATAGCCATGTTAGGATCAAGACTGTACTGACTTAGCCACCCCATCAGTGAGAAATCTGAAAAAATATTTTATTTTTGAAAAATGAAAACAAATGTTTTAAGATCCATCCTGAAAGAAGCTGAGCTGCAAACTATTTTGAAACTAACTCTAGCTCTTCTCTTCCTGACTTTAAGATAAAAATTTCATTTGTACGATTTTGATGGTTTTGAGAGTAATGAACTGTGACATACCAACAGATTATAAACATAATTTATCTGAATTCACTTTATCTACACTCTTCCCAAAGTATTTTGTCAAGATATTTTCATTGAAAATTGGCAGCAAACATGCATAAAAAATTAATTCATAAGTTAAGAGGTATTTCAATAAAAAAATTAGCTAGGACACATCCTAGTCTGACCACTGACAATACTAGGGATACCGATGTAGTATTAACTGAAAGGTGATCTCCATTCCGAGGACATGTTTGTATCTTTACATAATAATTGGGATATAAGAAAGCATAATAATTGGGATATAATAAACCATATTAACTGGGATATAATAAACCATATTAATTGGGATTAAGAAAGCTTAATAATTGGGATATAGCAAAGCTTAATAATTGGGATATAGCAAAGCATAAAACCTTCCAGATAAATGCAACTACACAGTACATCATGATAAACAATGGAAGGTAAAATGAAATTCATTACAAAGTAAACAAAATATAACCTCTTTTGTGTATATAAAAAAGGAGTTTTTATTAAGGGTTTACACAGTCCTATTTACGTAATTTAAACAAATAAAAAGATAACAAAAAAGTAAATTTTGGAAGATATTATAGCAAACATAGCTCAAGCTAGTAAAAAAATACTTGAGAAAACACATATAAAAATATGTTGATTTTCATGTGTAATGTGCATTCCTGAAACTGTTGATATATATAATTTGATTAATAAACAATATATCACACTGTGTGTAATGGGTCCTTCTGAGCTAAAGTATAGCAAATGTTATACAATATGTGAAAAAACAAATCTCATTCCATTTACTTCTCTAAGAATCAGGAAGTACCACATATACTAGCTTATATGTCGAGTCCAGCTGTAAACTGCACATACCCACACCTGTCACTGCATAATGTACAGGCAGATCTGAATCTATGTTGCTTGCAGCTGGCATCCATTTATAATGAGTATATATGGTAGCACTGCACGTCTTAATACCATACTTATTGGAAGACTGTTTCTTGACTTGATAGGATTGATTTCAGCTCTTTCTTTTATTGATGGTAGTAGTGTTGTGGATGTGACGAGAGAATTCAAATTACCACAATAATATTTTACTGAAATGTAAGCGAACTTGCTTTTGTGTTTGGGATTGTGTTATCCAGAATCAAAATAATAATTCTTATCACAATTAAAAATTTAGGCCAAAACTTGGAAACAAAAGACTTTATTTTTTTAAATAATACATTTCAAGTTAAACACAATCCTAAGATTGTAGACTAGGCAATTTATCTCTCACAAACCATACTCCTGGCAATATAAAATACTAAAAAAAGTAATGAAGCTTTAATGGAAAATAAGGACTAATACAGATGTTTATGTCTGACAACTGACATAAATATATGTTTATCTGTTAATGTGGACATTATGTTTGACATCTGGCCAAATTTCAATCATAACATTTAAAATAAATATAAAATAATCATTTTTAAAGTGTGGTTAGTGAAAATCTCAATTAAAATGAGAAAACAAGTTTTATATCCCTGTGAAATTTTAGATATATTTTGGGATGGATGACATGGTATGATGATGGCATGCAAGAGCGTGTAATAATTTACAAGTTTGTGTTCTGAAGGACCTAATTCTGGACATTACAAGTTTGACACATTATTTTTCAAATGAAATACTAAAACCTTTAATCACTGCATTTATCACACATTTTCAGGCCCAGTCTATCAAAGATATCACAAATATAGACTGGCCAAGGAAGTAATTGCAAAATGTGCAACAATTAAATGAATTCACATGTTCAACACCAAGTATCATTTTGACTGACACCATAACATCCATAATGTCTTATTTTGAAATCAAACAACCCATAAATGAATGCTGAATTTTTTTCCTAAACTTATTTTTGTTAATCAGCAGATTTAAAAAATAAATTGCAGGAAAAGAACAACTATATTAATCCTCTTGGATATTCTGCATAAGTAGAGGTCTTTCTCACCCCAAATGATAGTACAAAAAACTACGTCATTCTGTTGATTAAACATAATAATCGATTAATAACATACCTCTTCAACATAACATAGTTATTAAACAAATTGTAGCATTTTCTTGTAAAACAGTTTCAAACTGGGTAAGGCTACAAATTACACTTTAGCTCACAAGGGTTCCAACATAAATATATAAAAATTAAATTTTAAGGAGACAGAATAACATAAAGGTAGCCCCAAAGTTACCTCCCATTTTGAAAAGAAAGGGGGTTTTGTATTTGAGCATGGTTTCACCATCAGAGAAATATATTTAGCTTATGAAATGCCTGATCTGAGCACTCCCTGATCCCAAAACAGAATAGGTTTTCCTTCAGTCATTATGGTGACATATGGAAGATGATGCTGTAAATGACAGTATTGAATTCATCACACCAAGCTGTTCTGAAACACAATCTATCATGAAGTAAAGACCAATGTTGCATCTTGCATTGGAGTGACAATGCCCAGCCTCTCCTTTTTACCTACCAGCTTTCTTTTCTCCACCAACACAGGACACAAATGATGGCAAACATTCTGCCTTTATTAGTCACCTCTTGTGACATGCCGGAGGATGCATGAAGCCTATTCTACAAACCCAGGCCTGCAGACAGGTGGTTGCAATAGGTGTCCGAAGTGTTAAGGATGGCACAAATGTCTGAAGCCCTCCCATCCACCTTCCACTTATCAGGCTCATCTAAATAAGGTGGAGGGAGATTATCTTTTGATAAAGGGGATTATCTTTGGGGAGGGAGATTATCTTTGATACGGTCTTATCATTAGAGAAATACAGCATCAAGTCCATGAATCACCTGGTTTGAGGAATCCCTTGTCCCATCTACAGGTAGGTTTGGGAAGCAAGGTGTCATTGAAGATGGTCATAGACATCTGACAGTAGCCACGCGATTCCAGACAAATGTTCAACTCCATGTTCACTAAATACATCCGGTCTGCCTGGAGGTCTTCTACACGGAAGCTGGCAAAAAAAAAATAAACAATTCAAGCTGAGCAGGGAAAATGAAGCAGGAACCATAACTCCATAAAAAATATCAGAAACCAATGAATTCAAACTGGACCTGGATCTGTTTCTTATAACATGCAATTTCAAATTTTCCAACAATCCCCCCAAAACCTTCAAAGATACTGAAAACAAAATTCTTGATGGACATGAAGTGATGTGATGGGACATAACATGAAGTGGCATGACCAGGATGGGTAACATTATTTACTCCTTCCATAGACATCTCAGAAGTATAAGCACAAATACCTTAAAGGGACTGATACTCTACCATCTGAAAAAAATTTCCAGGAATTACAATAAAACCATTTCTTCCTTTTAACTGCTTGCTATATAAACCATCTTTAATACTCTTTAGGGATACCAAGATTTTACATTTGATGCTGTGGTGCTCCTATTGGATGTCATATTGGCTCAACTGTCATTTAGAACCAAGCAGACATTATTAGAAGTCTTCTGCTGAAAACCCACATCAATATGACCATTCAATCTGTGATAACAAAAAGTTTAAGATTGCTATTGGGGCAGCCACATTGGATACAAGATTGGCAACAGTTTCATTTAGAATTAGTCTATTAGTGCAAAACCCCATTTGGATATACCATCCATTAGGCTGCAGTATTGATAACGATATTTTCAAGGTGGCGACTATACTTAGGGTCAGTTTGCATCATTTTAAACCAGTTAGTCACCATAAAAACTCTTCAATTGAGAAGCCAATGTCAAAATTATTTTCCACTTAAGATAAGTAGCAATAATAAGATTTTCATGATGGTCATAATGGTGGACAAAATGTACTACAACAGCTTGCACACAATATGACATGGAAATGCCTCTACTACAAACTGTACTAAACAGCTTGAACACAATATGACATGGAATAATATGCCTCTCCTTCAAACTGTACTACAACAGCCTGAACTCAATATGACAAGAACAATACTAATAAAGCAATATAACATGAATAAAATGTCTCTCCTACAAACTGTACTACAACAGCCTCAACAAGTGGAATACGATACGTGTCCCTTTCATGACCAGCACAACACCACCTCATCTCTGTAATTTGTTCTACATGATGGATGCCATTCTCTTGTGATGGGTTTGATGTCACAAAGCTTGTCCATAGAGTTTTTCATTCCAATCAGTTTGCCAAGTATAAAGAACATGCCAATGTATATAATATCTTAAGTCCGTATTAAATAATTTTACAACAATAAATTGATGTGTCCTGCAAGTATAACAATTACCATAGTCTTAACTCACAGTAATACACCAGACAGATATAATATACTCACTCAATTCTCACTACACCAAACAGATACAGCTTTTCATTTTTATCTGAAAAATAAAGATTAAAAACAAATTAAAATTTTACATACTGAATTTTAATTTTTCATATAAATTTAACATACATCTGTAAAGTGTTATGACTAGGGCAAATTCAGTGTGAACTCTAATAGATAAACTCACTGGCATTTAATCTATTTTAAAAGTTCTCCTTCTTTTGAAGATGCTTTTCTTTTTAAATATTATTTTTCCATGATTTTAGAATTAAGTTTTAAAACAAAAATTCCCTGTTTATAAAATTTGACCAGTGTAATTCTTAAGGAAATTAAACAATACACAAGATGTAAGTTCAATTAAAAGTTTATTGTACAGATGAAACAATCTTTGTCATAATGAGTGAAAATCTTATCACAATACACTGTACCAAATGAGCTCTGAATTTGCCTATATGAATACCTCATGAAGAGAGATTCAGGGTAGTTTGCTGGGTTGTAAAGAATGTCCAATAACTGTATGTAGCCACAAGTGGCTGACACAAGGAATATAGGCACACTGATGACAGAAACTTGACAAGCCTGATCCTGAGGAGTGCTTTGATAAAAACAATAGCTAATGATGCATACATCTGCTGTAGGAAGCAGGCATGAAGCACATGGCCATAATTGTTGAAGCAGGCATGAAGCACGTAGCCATAATTGGTGAATACATTTTAAATTCTGACAAAAACTAGGGTACAAAAATGAAGTATGAATGCATGAAACTTGGCATGAATGTTACAATGTGAAGGCAGTACTGATTGGTATATTTTTGCTTGTGAAGGCAAATGCAACAATGTGAGAGCAGTAATCTGGAGCTCCTGCAAAGTGACTGCATAACATAAAACAGTGCATATACATTATCAACTTCAAACATATAAAAAAAACAATGTGTAACCAATTCAGTGCAATAAAATTTCTGAAATACACAGACTTTTAAAAGTCTTAATGGTATCTAACACCTGCATTTTCCCATGCTAATAAACCAGAAACATGTTCATGGAACATGAATGAATGCCTGACCATAATGCCTGCCAACTGACCTAAATGCAATACTTACCAGGACTGACAAAGGGTAACATTTTATGTCCCTAACAGATTCATAGTGAGGTATACCAATTTTGTCCATCAAAGTGATATACAAATACCGTGTACCTAATGTATTCATGGTGATGGACAACTACATGTTTGCTCCAGTGATTTAAACCTGAACCATGAAGATGCTAAGCAAGCATGTTGCTACAGTCCTGCACTATACACCAATATTTTTAAGAAAGGAAAAATGACTCACTCCATTCATAGTTGAGCAAGGAGATGTTAAACTGGAGGTCTTCAATGCCCACCATCATCCTAAGGTTGCAGGGGTCAATGTAGATGTATGCACTGAAAGATCTGCCAATAGCTGCTACATCCATGCAACATTCAACACCCATACAAGAGTCTGCCAGTTTACAGGTTGTAGCTTTACCATCCAGACTGCTTGGTCTCTGGATTTTGTTACACTCTGTGATGGCGATTAAAAAAAGATATTAAATTAATGGCCAATTGATCTGGCAACTGGATTTAAACATAACTCCTAATGAAGATTTCCTACACTCACTTGAAGAGTGGTCCCAAAATACATTGACTGTTTTATCAATGGCTGACTTTTGTTCCAAACCATAAAAGCATAAGAGAGAGCAACCATACATGAAGATTATCAGTACAGTAACTTGATCAAGGTGCATGTATTGCATCAAATTTGATGGCAAAAAGACAATGGATCTCACAAATCCCAAAATTCCACATTAGACAATGTCCTTCAACAATCAAACAAGGCACAATCAAGCACCCAGATGAAGTTACTGTACCAACAATGTTTATTATATACCCTAAACAATAATTTCCAAAAATACGAAGGGTTTTTTTCTTTTTTTGTTGCTATTTTCCTTTGATTCTGTTCATCTACTCCCTTCAGATGAGCATTGTTATAATAAAAGTCACACGAGCCCTGTATGTGCATTGACTCGTTTTAAATTAAATATAAATTGTTCTTTTAAAATTTAACACCAATTTTCTTTAACCAAAGTCTATTCAATCCTGATTATTGAATACTCTGCACCCAAACTGTAATCAAGAAACTTCCAGATGCAAATTATCAATCTCTATGGTCTTTTACAATGGTGACCATGTACTAAACTTGGGTCAAGAAAAGAGCACGTTGAGCGGTATCGTCATGATATAGGGTAGTACAAATTTGTTTATCAATATCACAGTTTTCAATGTGACATCTCAGCGCATGACATTCAATCTAGATTGTACTGGATCACACCTTTAGATTCATTTCATCCAAAAATGTCTATGTACTTTAACAATGATTTTGCCATATGCACTTTTCAGGGCATCCAAATAATGATCTTCCAAAGGAATGTGGATGAATAAGAATCCAAATCAAGTGAATACTTGCCACTTAAAGGTATATGTAATCTTAATTCTAAAAAATGACACCCATTACTGAAATAATCGGCATTGAATGCCTACATGACCTGTGTGACTTGCACTATAGGTAACATCATCTGTGTCTGATACAATGCTTTGTGAAAAGTAGCTTCTATCACAATCTGCATGATGATGGGTATATAATACACAATTTAAACAATATGGATTAGTGAAGTTCTAGATCCCAAAATATCTCTACTTATTTTGAGCACAGTGACATGCAAATTCCTTTCAAGTTTTAAGGAATAATGTATCCATCATATGCAAAGTTTTTTTTTTACCAACATGGAAGAAATAAACTGTAAAAATGCTTTAAGACTGTCCAATTCAGGTTTTATAGCTAATTAATTCTAAAATCAAACCCTGTAAGGACAACGAAGATGGCAGTAGTGACAAATCTGTGTTGCAACCCTAATTCCTTCATCTCGAGTTCAATTTCTACATTGATATTTTTTAAAATTCCTTAATGAAATGAACAAAGTCTGTATGTAAAACCACATAATGCAGCAAGAACATTTTCAAAATGTAAGAGTCTTGAAAGTATTTTTCTGAGTGTCACCTACATATAGAAACCAAAATGATGATACAAGTGACTACATATATAAACCAAAATGATGATAGTTAACTGCATATAGAAACCAAAATGATGATATAAGTGATTACATATAGAAACCAGAATGATGATACAAGTGATTACATATAGAAACCAAAATGACGATACAAGTGACTACATATATAAACCAAAATGATGATACAAGTCACTACATGTATAAACCAAAATGATGATACGAGTGACTTACAAAACAACAATATCACGATAACAACCAGAAACACATGGAGAACATTATAAAACTGTTGTTCTCTGAATAATGGGCAATTGCATCCATTTTATTTACAAAAATTATAAGAAATATTAAAGTTGGCATGAAAGAAATTATTTTGTAAAACTGTTTACCCATAAGCCATCCATGATCAAGTGCTACCGATGATGCTGTTGCCATGGCAGCCCTATCACACTGTGGCCTCTTCAAATATGGAGACAGACCCAGTGTCTCTAGCAGCATGTCTACTGCATCACCAGCAAGATTCCCTATAATTGGCAGACCCTGTTGTTTCTTCCAAAGTGTAAAGGAAAAGTCTGAAAATAGTATACAACATTGTAACTCTTGACTGTAGTTATGTATATTTTTACAACTCAATGCTCTTTAAGTAACAGAAAAAGCAGACCCAACAAGTTTAATAAAATTAAAACAAATAATTTAATTCTTAAATCTATAAAATGAACATTTATAAGGAACTTACAGTATTATGAATTAAATCCCAAATATTCCTAACAGTTCTATCACAAGTACAAAAGTAAGGAGTGTTTATATTTTATTCCAACAGTCCTGAATGTGCTGATGTACCAATAACCTTCAATAGTTTGATGTACCAACAGTCTTGACACATCACAATGATATAATACAGAATGGTTTTGAGTGAATTCAAACAAATCCCAAAGCAATGATTTTGTCCAAAAAGTCATTGGGGCCCCGAGTGGCCGAGTGGTCTAAAGCGCTCTCCGTTACGGATCACTGCCATCTCACCTCTGTCTGCGTGGGTTCGAGTCTAAGATTCGGCGAATGTGGATATGTGAGAAAGCTTGCCAGTAGCTTCTCGTGGGTCGGTGGTTCTTTCCTTGGATTTCCCGGTTTCTTCCTCCACCATTAATACTGGCCGCCATGTATAGCCTATTGTGTGCTGAAAAATGGCGTTAAGCCCCACAACAACAACAACAACAACAAAAAGTCATTAAGCAATTTGTATGTATGTGTGTATGATTTGGATTTTTAACGTAGTTTTAACAATTTTTCAGTCATACTGCTATGTCTGCAGTGTGGCAGTTTATAGTGATGTTTAGCACTGGGGCATCATGCTGCAGACATGGAGCATCTTGTCTCACCCAGTCACATTATCCTGACACCAGGCTGACCAATCCTAACATTAACATCTTAATGCTGAGCGCCAAGCGAGGCAGCTGCTATTATCATTTTATGAGTCTTTGATATGACTCAGTCGGGGTTCAAACCTGTGACCTCACATATCTGAGGTGGACGCTATACCCACTTAGGCCACCAGAGTGGTTTGAGCAATCTGTAATTCCATTGAATAATTTAAATAAGTTCCTCTCAAATTATAACTGAACACAAGTAAAACTGATTCCACAAAGACTGATGTTATTATAGGAATAAATAACTTCGTTCATCTCAACCTTTATATACATCCCCACTTAACCTACGTTGCAGTGACCTTTTCTGATAAAACTCAATCATTAAAATTACCCTAAACTGTAAACAAACTTCACTTCTAAAATCTTCTTAGGTCATAATCAAGACTGGATCTAGAACTCATACCCAGGTAAACAATCTAGTTATAGCTTGCTAACAAGACAAAGATCAGGTACACACCAAAACTCTATCCTCAATTATGTACAAAGGTCAGGTACACAAAATAAATATACATAATAATATTTACTCTTCTACCTACAGAGCAAAGCAAATGTTAGAAAATAATAAACATAGTGCACATACATTAAAATGTTCATTTAAAAACACTGGATCAGCAAAAAGAATTTGAAAATCACAATAAAGAGCATATGCTCTTAAAGTTATTATATAAATTTATCATACACTTCATGGCAAAGCTGAAAATTATCTTGGGATATTTTCTATGCTATTAAATCTCTGTGGGAAACTGAAAGATGATATTAGAATCTATGTGTATATGTGTGTGTGATTTGGATTTTTAACATAGCTTTAACATTGTTTCAGTGATATTGCTAAAATATCTGCAGTGTGGCAGTTTATAGTGATGTCTAGCACTGGGGCATCATGTCCCACCCAGTCACATTATCCTGACACCAGGCTGACCAGTCCAAATGCTAACCCCTTAATGCTGAGTGCCTAGCAAGGCAGCTAGGCACTCAGCATTAAGGGGTTTTTAAAAGTCTTTGGTATGACTCAGCCGGGGTTCAAACCCGCGATCACCAGCATCCAAGGCAGATGTTCTAATAACTAGGCCACCAGAGAAGTCATATTAAAATCTAATATGGGGCATGATGTGAACAGACTGAAAACTTTTAATATTTGAATGCAAAAAATATCACAAAGTTGTTAATGGCATTTATGATCATGACATTTTATTATGTTAACTGCAAAAGAACTTGCAAATATTTTAAAATTTTAATATATAGAACAAACTGTATCTACTGCTACAAAAGGTGGAGTGTTTTTCTTACTGCATCCATTATAAATAGTTTTTCCAAAATTAAGCTTTCTGAGCCATTTAACTCGTGCTTCAGTAGATGTGTGAAACTTACTTTACATACATAAAATAGCTACAATGAAATAAAAATTAAGCAAGAAATCAAATTGAAACCTTGAACAGCAAAGTTCAATTCCCATTGACAGAGTAGATTGGGCATCTCTGCTCTGTCCAGGAGCTTGATTGTGTGGCAACCTGTTGAAGCAGACGACAGGCAGTAACTCATATTCAAACTGACAACGTATTTCCTGGCCTGGATCAAGTCTACAATTTCATAGCTGAAACAAAGGAAGTAAGAATGATAATTAGAAACTGAACAGGTTGTTTTATCCAGCAGCATTTTTAAAAATTAAAAAAATTATTAGTCTGACAGTAGTAGAGACTAGTAAAGATTTTTTTTTAAAAACAAAGAACAATGAAAAAAGGAAAACTTTAAATATACAGATGGGAGTGAGGTGGGTGGAGTGAAGGTCAAAAATTGGGCTGAACAGTAAAACTTACTCAAGTTTAACAAGTCCAAGCAAGTAAAGATGATTTTTAGTTTCTATTGAATCATTCAGCAATGAAAGGTCATAAGTCAGTTTATCAATTCCAACAGTCAGTTTCTTTTGGCAACTGTCAAGATGAAGAAGTAGTGAGAACGAGGCTCCAATCTCTGGAATATCCAGACAGCAGTCCACCTGGTTGCAGGAGCTAGGAATGTGACACGTCAAACGATCCAAAGGAAGAGGCTGCATGGATAATGGTCTGGGACAATCTGAGAAAAAAAAAAAACCTTCATGAATTATGTTTCAAAAATACACTAGAATTTTAGGTGCTGGTAACAATATTAATTTTATATTGATTCTATACCAAATACTCACAGTTTTTTTTTTATGTTGAGTCTACACCGGGTCCTTACACCTTACATTAATCATATTTGACATCTAAGATGTTGGTTTAGCATTTTTAAGGAGAACTAATCAACTCGGAGAAAACTACCTAATTCAGATGTACAACCACCTTGCCTTCGCACATGCAAGAGCTGGAGGATCAAATCTGGGACTGCAGAGCTGCTAAGTGAGCCATGTTCCCACTATACTATCCTTGCTCCAGCAGTAATTTAATAATCACATTCAGTTGGAAACAGGAAATTTGGACTCAGTGTTGGCTTAGAAGTTTGCTTTTAAGGAAACTAACGAACCAAAAGAAAACCACTTACCGGTAACTTTGACAGACAACCATCTTGCCTTAAGATGTGCAAGAGCTGGGGGTGGGGGACCAAACTTGGAATGCAGGGGTGTTAAGTGAGCATGTTCCCATTATGCTGGAGCTAGTAATTTTTAAGTTATCCATGTTCATTGTGGGACATGCACTTTGAACTTGATAGGATCATCAATTATTGTTTCAATATAGAGTACATTATGAGATATTATTTGTATCTTCCTAAAATGAACAAAAGCCTTAGTATCACTTTATTAACAACACTGTACAGTCAGTGTACAGAAGAACTATCAATGGTTGGAGTCCCCCCCCCCACACAAAGCATCTTATCTAAAGGCCAAGATCAACAAGTTTAACTAATAAAATGCCTCAAACAATTTGTCTCTTCTAAATACAAAATCAATGATCAGTTATTGACAGGCACTGAATGTGTATATAATGTCCTGAAACCCCAAATGGCAAATTTTCATACTGCACGTTTATATACAATTAAAAGACCGCTCTGGTGGCCTAGTGGTTAGAGCATCCGCCTCAGATGCGGGAGGTCGTGGGTTCGATCCCTGGCGGAGTCATACCAAAGACTTATAAAAATGGTACTAACAGCTGCCTCGCTTGGCATTCAGCATTAAGAGGTTAGTGTTAGGACTGGTCGGCCTGGTGTCAGGATATGTGACTGGGTGGGACATCATGCTACATGTCTGCGGCATGATGCCCCAGTGCTAGACATCACTATAAACTGCCACACTGCAGACATCGTAGCGATATGACTGAAAAATTGTTAAAGCTACGTTAAAAATCCAAATCACACACACACACATACAATTAAAGAGTCTTTGAAATTTCAAGATGGCTGCCATGCAGGCAGTGCTGCTGCATGCTCCTTGATATACTCATATCAATGAGAAAACACTTACTCCAAAGGAAAATATCTCAATCAAAAATGTTAATATACTAACCATGGATACCTGGTGTGCAAAATGATTCTTCTATTGTGGATTTTTAAACAGGATACATTCATTAAGATGGATGCCAACACTCAATGATCAACACAACTGGTTTTCATCACTTGCCACCAGTACTGCACTACCACTGAACATGGTACTTGTTGTGACTATATATTAATATTGAAATAGAGTATACTAAGAGTCAAACTTCATAATCTGTTTCAACGAGGAATCATCTATAACATCAATTTTTACTTCCTCAACCTCTTCCAAAGTTTTCAATTGAAGGATTCTTTGATGTAGAGCAAGAATTTCCTGTTTAGAGGGTGTCATCTGCAATGTACACCATTTAAATTCATCCAGTTTCACAATAACATTTTTGACAACCAGATTACAATAAATGTGTAATTCTTTTAGATAAACTCTTGTATTTTACATAGTGCAAATACAAGTACAAGCAGTAACTCATGGATTAGGAATTCAATGTAATGAAAGAAAAACTACTGTTTTATATAGTAATGATAACTGTAGCATTGTGAACATTTTAATACTGTTGATAATAATAATAAAATAAAGACTTCATTTAAAGACGGTAACACAATTAGCTAAGAACTAATCTACCTTGAGGCCCTCATACAAAGGAATTTATTTATTTTAGCTGTATCTCTGAAGCCACTGGATATATTGGATTTGGAAGAGGGAAATAGAGTGGGCATTTCTAACCTCAACTGGAATACTATTCCAGTGCAAAGTTCCACAGTATTGGAAACTTTTTTTAAATAATTCCTTATTTGGTTTGGGAATTTTATACTGTTTGGTAGACATGGATCGCAGGTGGGGAGTATTAACAGGTAGCTTATACTGGAATAGTGATTGTAAATATTCAGGAGCACTATTATTGGATATCCTGTACATTAATTTGGCTTTTCTCAAACAGATTCGGTCTTTAATAGGTAATATTTTGAACTTACCAGCTAAATTTTCCTTGCTTTTTTTCTGGATCGATAATCCCTGTTAATGCCTCCTTGAGTGCCTCTAATAGCAATGATGTAACTATCATGAATTTTTTTCCTGTATTACTAGGTCTTCCTTTCTCAAGAAGGATAGACCTAGTAGTACAGAAAAAAGAATCCATTTGGCAACAAACTGCTGCAGAAAAAGCTAAGCCCTAATTAGTTGGTTTTGTGTACAGATCTCTCTCATTACATACTGATTGTTGTGGAACTTTGAACTTCAAACAGATCAAAATTTCAAGTAAAGATCAAATAAAAGTGAATTGGGTGGATTTTATTGCTTCATTAGGTATGGAGCAACTAGTAAATGAACCCACTGAGTAACAACGATCTCTAAAACACTTACAGACCATATTTATACCAACAAGAATCAAAATGTTCTGGAAGTAATGGTTTCAAAGATTGGTTTAAGTCCATGGAATACAATCCAGATCTTTAATGATGTTTACGTACTTGGATGGATCATTTCATGGAAATAGTACACAAACAGGCTCCTTTAAAAACAAACAGGATCAAGAAAGACAACTAGCCTGAATGGATCCCCCAGGAAATTTTTGATGCAATATCAAGCTGCATATAAAATTTGGAGGAATAAAGTTAATAAAATGGTATGTCATGCCAATCAAGCACACTACAAAAAAGTACTGGATGAAAATAGAAATAACCCACAAGTTATCTGGAGAGTTTTTACTGAGTTTGGGGCAGGGAAATGTAAGAGTAAAACTGAAATTGTATCCCTCAAACATGATGGCATTTATTATGAAAATCCAAGTCACATCTTAAATATATTTAATGACTATTTTGCTCAAATTGCTGAAAATCTTAAAGAACCTAAAATTTTATCCAATCATCTGGAACTCAATTTTTTGTTCTAAAAGAATTCCCAAACAATATAAAGTTTGAAATTCCTAAAATGACTCCTGAATTTGTAATGAAATATATTCCAAAAATTGATGATTGTAAAGCTACAAGACTTGATATGACTGGACCAAGGCTAATAAAGGTAGATGCACCTGCTATAGTTGAGAGTATAGCTTTTATTTGCAATGAAAGTATTAGGTGTAATAAATTTCCACAAACATGGAAAACTGTGAAGGTAACACCATTGCATAAAGCTGGAACAAAAGATGAGGTAAATAACTAAAGACCAGTCTCTATCCTTCCTTGTCTTTCCAAATTACAAGAAAAACATGTACATGATTCTTTTCTCAACTATTTGAATACTTGTGATCTTATTTATGATAATTGTCTTTGACTTTCAACAGAATCACTCAAAAAAGTGCTCTTACATCTATGATTGATAATGACTGAAAGTATTAGATAAAGGAGAAATGGCAGGCACCATGATGACTGATATTCGTAAACCCCACAAGTGGCCCTAACTGACAGGTCTCACTGCAAATTCATCTTGCCACAGAACAAATGAAAACATCTTGTATCAACTTACCATGCTTCCAACCATCTGATGTTGCGTTGACATAAACACCTTCATTTTTGACACACTGTGGCTTAGACATGAAGGATGCAATACCAAGATCCTGGTACAGCTTGGACTTGACCAGAGATCCCATTTCCTGTCCAACTGCAAGACCTTTGCTGGACAGCCAGCTTGTCAGATCAAAGCCTGAAATAGAAGATTATATCCTTCTTAAACAGTGTTGAGTCTTAATATTTTAAACTGGTCCTTTCCACAACCTTGTTATGAGAAACTAGCTGGTCTAGAGAGACCACATTTTGCTGGCAAAAGGGGTGGACTCTCATGATAGGTTTTACTGTATTATCAAAAGATATATAGAAAAATGAAATAAGAATACAAATACTGCCTCAATTTCATCTGTTTGTAATACTAATGAATGCTCTGATAACATGGGAGTGTTCTGATGAAAATGCAACTTTCCAACCAGACTCCATAATAATTCTGATGAAAAAGCAACTTTCCAACCAGACTCCATAATAATTCTGATGAAAATGCAACTTTCCAACCAGACTCCATAATAATTCTGATGAAAATCCAACTTTCCAACCAGACTCCATAATAATTCTGATGAAAATCCAACTTTCCAACCAGACTCCATAATAATTCTGGTGAAAACTCAATGTTAATCTTACTTTCCAGCGAGAAAGAGTAGCGACAATATTTTCAAGATGGCCACTGTATCAGCCATATTGAATATTAGATCAGCACAAATTGACCATGGAATGCATGCGTGTGCAAAATTTCATGGCAATCCTCCAAGCAGTTTAGGTGGAGTAGCAAATAACATACTTGTGGTAACTGATGAATGGATATCAGATAACAGATGGACAAAGGATGACAGGCCATCCTTTAAGATCATCCATTTTATACCCATTACATCTTAACGAATCATGCTAGAAAACAAGGCAAGTCTCCCAATTTAAGATCAATTTCTGCTAACCACCTTTCCATCCCAAAAACAAATAATGAACTCCTTATGAAAAGATTTCAATAATCAGGATCACTAATTTGGAACAAAATCCCAAAGGTAATTAGAGAAAGTACAAATGCATTTCATTATAATCTAATAACGAAAACATGTTTGCTTTGACAAATTATACAACTTTAAGTATAAATTCACTAACCTTCCACTTTGTTGTCTCATTACTTTCATACTCTGTATACACAATGTACCTAGCTGGAGCAGGTTCATTTAAATTTTCTGTTTACTATGTGTACATACAAATATAGCTTATTGTCAATGCTGTGTGTGTATGTGTGTGTGTGTGTGTGTGTGTGTGTGTGTGTGTGTGTGTGTGTGTGTGTGTATGTGTGTATGTGTGTGTATGTGTGTGTGTATGTATGTGTGTGTGTGTGTATGTGTGTGTGTGTATGTGTGTGTGTATGTGTGTGTATGTGTGTGTGTATGTGTGTATGTGTGTATGTGTACTCTGAACATAAATATGCATATAATAGAGGGCCACAAGGAGGATTAGTTCTATGCAACTAATTGTGTCACCCTCTTTAAATAAAGTCATTATTATTATTATTATTATTATTATTATTATTCAAGTAATATCACAGAAGTACTGTATATAACATTAATCAGTGGTTTATCCTAATCATTCATAAGGGCTGTTCCAGTAAAATATACCTGGGACTCAGGGAAGGCACTTTTAATGTAGGGTATTCACCCAGAGATGCAACTTAGAATTTTCTTTTCATTTTATTATGAACTCTGTGCAATCAAAGTACCCTGACATATATATTTTTTAAAAAATGCTTTCCCTGGGATGTCTAAATGGAACAGCACTAAATGTGATCATGGCTAGCAAAGGAACCAAACAATGCACATATAGCTTAGCAATATAGATAGGGTTCACTGTGGTGAAGGTAAACCCAAAGTTTGCAATAAAACTGAATTTTCCAAGTTGGTATTCAGATCTTTCCTCAAAGATGAAATAATTGAAAATTAAACAATTTCCTTTAAGAGCAATACAAAAATTAAATACAAGAAATGTTTTGACATGGTTGTTTCTAAAAAATAACCAATGTTATCTTTTTTAAATAAGAAAATAGTTCTGTTCTGAATCAACAATTACACTAGAATGTATCAACAATGATACACAAAAATCAGTGATGTAAAGAGTTATGTTTTCACTGATATCCACATGATGTGAACTGAAACGTTTCAAATACATGTACTGTTTTTCATGATCTTTTAAAGACTTGCCATCTCGAAAATTGAGGTAATTGATAACTAAATGTGGACAACTTTATTACCAAAGATGCTTTTTCTTGACAGTTATTCCCAAGGCAAGTGTAAAAGGAGGATCAAACAATTTAATCTCATGCTTTCTCTCATTTCACTGTCAATGTCCATCCCTTTCTTTATTTTTCATAGGAGCCTCAGTAACCTGCAGCCTCTCTTATGCTGTGGTCTATGTTTTTGAACCCCATTGTGCAGAAGTTATCTAGAGAGAGAGATGTAGATTCAAAGATACACAGAAAGACTGATAGATATGGACAGATGGAGAGACAAACATATATATGGATAGACAGATAGAAATACAATACCAGGCATAAAAAATCCAGCATCCCAGGTACATAACGGCTTGGGGAGACGGGAGTTGTTAAACACTGGGACAGAAACTTCACATTTATCTTTGGATAGACACACGCTGAGGGCCAAGTTCAAAAGATATACCCTCTCTGTCTCTAGGTCAAACAAGCTGAAACTGAAGTAATATTAAAATTCTTCATTAGTTCTTGTTTTCTTCTTTCTGCCATACACATATTATTTAATGATTTTTTTCTTTACAACAAGAAACAAGGTGTGAATTAAAGTTAATCATAATTTCAAAGGAATGCATGAAATGTTGAATATTTATACCTGAGAATTTTTAAAAATTCATCAACACATTTTGATACAACACTTTTCTGCAAGATCTCTAATGCCTAATATTCACTTTAAAATACTGATAGGAGGGTAATGTTGCTGATATGAAAAGCAAAGTGAAAATATCACGATGAATGTAAATATCAGTGAAGAACATAATAGGCAAACCATATGAAAGATAAATACAAGAAGGTGAAGGAGAAAAGATATTTTGTTCATCAGAACTGGTGGTGGTTCAAGCTGGTCCTTACTTGACTCGAATCACTCCCTTCAGCCAGTAGTGTTCCTCTTCTCCCCACTTGTATGTCAGGAGAGACAGAGTAAACTCCCATGCCTCTATACCAATCTGGATACGATACAGACATGGGTCCACTTTGATGTAGACTCGCAGATTCTTTGCAATCACTGGCACGTCCATACAACACTCAACACCAAGACAGTTTTCTGAGATTGCACATGTCACTGGAGTACCAATCAGGTTGGGCAAATTAGATATCTCCTTAGGACATTCTGTTTAAAAAAAGTAGTCGCAGAATTATATCAAATTATAAATTATGACTATCACATACTGATTAGGATTCTAAATTAATTTAGTTGAAGGTAAAATCTCTTATTCCAAAATGGCAAGTATATGAAAACGAAGGAAATCATTGTGCAGACACTTCACACTTATTCTGCATCATGAACAAGCATTAAATGTACACACTTTAAGCCGTATTTGTGGCCACAAAACATTTTAATTCAGTAGTATAAACATCTGTAGCCACGTAGTCTAGAGCATAGGTTCTCAAACTATTGGTCACTGTCCACTTGTGGGCCATAGGCATGCTGCACATGGGCAGATGAACACACATGTACAAAGATTCATATAATGCACTGGTTTTTGTCTGGAAATCATGTATGTATGTACGTCTTTATTAGTAATTAGTGGAACCTCAGCAAAATAAAGTCTCTAAGGTACTAATTGAATATTCTAAAAACATAACAATGAAGAATTGCACAAAAGCTTTAGGGTGACAAACCTTTGCAATTCAATCAAACATGAGGTCTACAAAATAAATAATGAATGAGCAAGTTTTAAATTTCTACATAATATTCTGTAAAATGTAAAACAAATAAAGTCGTATCCTTAAAATATAAGATCACAATTTGTCATATAAACCAAATTCCTTCAAAGCGTCCAAGACATTCTGTGGCAGTACATATTCATGAAGTACCTTTGTGGACATCTGTCACATGGGTGGAAGTTGATACATTCAACAAGAATGCATTTTACTACCAAGGTATGCACACTGGTGCTAGTTTACCCATCAGGAGGTGTTCATGAGTCAGGTATGTGTGTTCTATAAGAGATTGTCCCAATACAACATCATCTCTGAGATTTGTTCTATGTGAGAGATGTCACCCTTCAATGATGGGCTTGATGTTACAAAGCTTGTTTGTTGACTTTTCATTCCACATATTAGGAAATGTATATAAAATATGCTGATCAATATTGTGTTTGAAGTTAGTATATGGAATATGGAATCTTCCATGATGAAAAACGGCAATGTCAGGGCAGCTTAGGCTGCTTTAGCTGCCCTTACATTACCCTAACACCACTGTGATTAGGCTGCCCTTACATTACCCTAAAACCACTGTGATTAGGCTGCCCTTACATTACCCTAAAACCACTGTGATTAGGCTGCCCTATCATTACCCTAACACCACTGTGATTAGGCTGCCCTTACAAAAACCACTGTGATTAGGCTGCCCTATCATTACCCTAACACCACTGTGATTAGGCTGCCCTATCATTACCCTAACACCACTGTGATTAGGCTGCCCTATCATTACCCTAACACCACTGTGATTAGGCTGCCCTATCATTACCCTAACACCACTGTGATTAGGCTGCCCTATCATTACTCTAATACCACTGTGATTAGGCTGCCCTATCATTACCCTAACACCACTGTGATTAGGCTGCCCTATCATTACCCTAACACCACTGTGATTAGGCTGCCCTATCATTACCCTAACACCACTGTGATTAGGCTGCCCTATCATTACCCTAACACCACTGTGATTAGGCTGCCCTATCATTACTCTAACACCACTGTGATTAGGATGCCAAAAGCACAGAATATTTTTCCAGACTGAAGTTCAATGCAGTTCAAAGATTTTAGTATGGCTGCACATTCTGCGATTAAAATTCAATCTTTATCAGATGAATAATAAGATGGTAACATGGAATATTGCAAAAGCGGCTCAAACTTGATCTCCATAATTTAGACCATCTGTATATATAGCTACTGGTAAGATAGGAGCTAGGCTGTCATTTTATTGAATTTGCTCTGAAAAAAGAGAGGATTTGATTAGGATTTTATGAATTGACTAATCGCCACTTGTCAATCATGCTGAGCCATTAACCAATCAGCAAACGTAAATTAGACACACCTCAAAGCATTGCTTTCATCTGCCATTTTCCTCCAACAAGCTGCCTGTGGCAATAATGAATTGATTATGATAAGTATTTACAAATTTTGCAATGATTTGTTTATTTCTTGATCTATAAGGGTGAAAATAAGTCAGTGGGAGCCATGTAATTCTTACAGTTGATACCCAGATTGTCTAACTAGAGGAATTAGATTTATTCCTTTCCTGAAACATAGACAAAACTTTGATGGATACAGACTATTTTGTGGTCGCGTGTACGATCAGCTGAATATGGAAATAACTGATGACAATAACATGTTTCTTGGTGTAAAAGTATGTAGAAAAGCATGTCCTGTTGATGGTTTGAAAAAAAAAGAAATTGAAATTGAAAATATATACATAAATAAATGTTTCTAGAATATGAGTGGAGAAGCCCCTAAATTTCGGGCTTTGATGTATATTATTTTCTTGTATAGGATGTAGTGAACCCCAGACTGCATTATTGAAAGTTTGAAAATTTTGACTTTAATGTTGGCTTGTCTTAAAAATAATGATTTATCGTCTCAATCTTTCAGACATTTGAGTGACTCTTTACTTTCTCACTGGTCTGAAAGAGGGGTGGGGACACAAAAATGTCGTAATAATAAAGAAATACAAAAACAATTGTTTCAGATATCATCCAATATATTAAGCATGCATTTACATGTTTCCATCAACAGACATCATTGATCAAAATTCCATCAGACGAACAGTAGAACTTTAACATTATTATGTACAACAGTATACTTCTAACAGTAATTATTTACTATTTTGTTATTAATTTTTAAGTCGTTTACTTCCAAGGCAGCATAAACATAAGCCAGATAAGATTAATAAGGACAAGATTATATACTAAATACATTAGCATTTTTGGGAGCGAATTTCATTTTACATTAATAATGTCTCCAACAAATTTAAAATTGATTGATTTACTAACAGAAATAAAACACGTTAAGTTATTACTATATGAACTTGAACTACAAATGTAAATATTGTCTACTGCAGTATAATTTATGCAACTTTGTAAATTTACATTTTTAGGAATAATACAATCATTTTTAATAAATATATCACTTAAACTGAGACATATTTCCTTGCCCAATACTGCTTGTTTGTCGGAGGTTAGCAGGTGGTCATGTCACATGATTCATTAGGAGGAGCGATCTATCATCTCGCATAAGGTCAATTGGAAAAGATCAAAATTATTTTGGGGGAATTTGATCACTAAGGTGGTGATTTTGGAACAAAGAATTATGCATTATTATCAACAGCGAGTTTTGCTGCTTCTGTGTGAGGACAAATTCATATGTCAAACAGTGGAATGAAATTTGGATTCAATATACATGTCTCAAAATCAGTTTGGTTCTTCCCTGGTCGAAAAGAAAAATAAATACCAAGCTGCACTGTTTACTAGAAACTAACTTAAAACTAAAAATTATCTGTATTAGGAAAATCTACTGCCAGCAACAGTGATCCTGACCTAGGAGTGACTGACAACAAAATCAATTGGGTTCTTCCCTTGGCATCATGGAAAATATCTACGATGCTGAGATGAAAAACATTCCGTGTCATCTGGAAACAAAAATGGACATGCATCTTCCTGCCCACCCAGCAATATGACTGCCCAGATGCGTGGCAGTAAGCTAGAACACCATGCAACTTTTGTTGCTGGGGTAAAAAAAAATGGTAACAAAAATTAAAGAGTTCTTTGCATTCAACAGATAACTACAGAGTCAAAAATATTACTATTCTTGAGTCGTCCAACTGCACCAGAATATGGAGGCTGTGTGGGGTCACATGGAAAATCAACCAAGAACTGGGCAAGTTCCAATTCTTCAAGTAACTGGTTTGTCACAACTTTATCAAGTGTCCCATTGATGATCACATATCCTTTTATTCTGAGCCAATTAGTGAGAGAAAAGCCTGCAACAGAAGAAAAAGTACAGGGACACTTCGCTTATGTAATTAAATCCCTGCCACATCCCACCCTTACCCCATGATTGAGATGTGTCTATAGTATAAAATACACAATTCTTCCCCAAAAATTAGAATAGTTTTTTATAATGACCATAATAATTTATTAAGATTCAAATCAATTCACTGAAAACTAAGAGTACGCTTAAATTTCAAACGGTGCATCCAACTGCAACACAACATGGGCAATAACTTTTACAGAAGTCACAAAAGCACGCATATTTGTCAATAATATGTAACAAGTTCCCCTGTGAACCATCAAAAATTGCAAGACAATTTGCATTCACAAGATTTTTTACACTGTGTTCAGTTTCAGTTAGAGGAGAAAAAGAGCAATAATTACAAATGCATAGTATTTTGTTGACATGCACATTTTTAGATATGTCCAGTGGGCCTGAGATTGTTCACCTGGTTGATATCTACATAACAGCCAAATGTACAGGCAGTTGACCAAAAATCTGGGTTAGTATGATATTTGACAGTTTATACAAAAATTTTAGATTTGGCAGCTCAGCATCATTTGTGCAAACTTGAAATAAGTATGCAGTGTGTTGCTTCCAGGAATTTACAATGGGGAACTATCCCAAGTCCAGATTACATGTCATGCCAATTGATACTTTAGATTTGGCTTGTGGTATTTTGCTTGGCCAATCAGAATCAGTCTCCTCTGAAACACAAATGTCATTTCTGTGTCATCTCTGCCATGTTTGTCTTCTGCTTAAATTAGCAAACATTTCCTTCCCACACCCCTAACCCACAAGTCAATGAAAGACCTTCATGCAGGGATGCACTCTGCTAATTTTAGTTGAACTGGTTTGGTGGTTTTTGAGAAAATGTTGTTGTTGTTGTTGTTGTTGTTGTTGTAGGGTTTAACGCCATTTTTCAGCACACGATAGGCTATACATGGCGGCCAGTATTAATGGTGGAGGAAGAACCCGGGAAAACCCCGGAAAGAACCACCAACCCAAGAGAAGCTACTGGCAAGCTTTCTCACATACCCACATTAGCCGAATCCGAGACTCGAACCCACACAGACAGAGGTGAGACGGCAGTGATCCGTAACGGATAGCGCTTTAGACCACTCGGCCACTCGGGGCCCCTGAGAAAATGTTGAAAGCAATTATTGAACAACTCATGATCAACACAAAGCCATACCAAATGCTCATCAAGAAATTATCAGGTATAATGTCACATCAATTATTTTCACAGAAAATAACTATATTCATGTTTAATAACACATCTGCACATCATGGACCACCTATAAAGAAACAGCTCTATTAAAAAAGGAACAGAAAATTTCATGTGAAGACTGTAAATTATAAAATGAAAATGTTCACAAAAAGTTAATATGTAAACAATTTGTTGATCTAAAAAAAATCACAACAGTATACAAAAAAATTCAACCTAGTGACAATGTCAATGATTATAAAAATATTACAGATATGGGCTGTACATATAACATTTGCATCAATAACAAATAAATGTAGAAGAAATCAAGCCAACAATTAAATTAGTTTAAAGAGTAATATTTCCTTAAAAGGTTATATTATTTTTTATGTACAATGCTGCTTGAGTGCTTAGATCCAATATTGCCTTCACTAACTGATGTTACTAATACCTCTCTCTCATCTGGGGAACTCCCATCATTTTTCAAAACTGCCATTGTAAAGCCTCTGCTGAAGAAACCAACACTCGACCATAATGATTTAAAGAACTACCGCCCAGTTTCTAATTTCCCATTTATGTCAAAAATCTTAGAAAAAGTTGTTCTATCCCAACTTGTATCTCATCTGAATTCAAACAGTCTTTTTAGCAATGTACAGTCTGCATATCGCCCTTGCCACAGTACTAAAACTACTCTTCTAAAAGTAGTTAATGACCTTCTCTCTGCTTTGGATAGCGGAAAGATTACAGTCCTCACTCTCCTTGTCTTGTCTGCAGCATTTTACACAATAGACCATGATATATTACTTCACCATCCCCAGCATGTATTTGGCATTCACGATACAGCCTTACTATGGTTCAAGTCCTACTTGGTCAACAGGACACAAATTGTGTCTGCAAATGGAAAACACTCCAGCCCAGTTGATCTATGTTGTGGTGTTCCACAGGGGTCTGTTCTTGGACCTGTTTTCTTCATTCTATACACTCAGCCACTCTCAAGTGTCATAGATCATCATCCAGTGTCTCACCAATTGTATGCTGATGACACCCAAATATACAAATCTAGCCACCCAACTGAAGTTGAAGCTATCATCCAAGGTGTAGAGATGTGCATTTCTGATGTGAAATCATGAATGACATGTAACAAGCTGCAGATGAATGATGATAAAACTGAAGTAATTCTGATTACAACACAAAGACTTTCTCATTCACATCCTTTACCTCAGACAATAAATATCAGCAACACCAACATTAAATTCACACAGTCAATATGAAACCTAGGTGTTACTCTCGACAGTACTCTCTCATTGCACCAACATGTCATGAACATATGCAAGGCTGCATATCTTGAGCTGAGATGCATCAGCTCCATTCGCAAGTATCTTTCAGTTGATGCCACTAAAACACTTGTGTGTTCCTTAGTATTTTCAAGACTGGACTATTGTAACTCAATTCTGTCTGGTTCATCTCAATATCTACTCCAGAAACTTCAAAAAGTTCAAAACACAGCTTCTCGGATCATACTTAGAGTACCACGATCAGAGCATGCCTCCCCCCTGCTCTGTACCCTACACTGGTTATCCATTCAATCCAGAATTAAACACAAAATTTGTTCTCTGTGCTACATTTCACTGACGGGCTCCAGTCCAACATACCTAACTGACCTCACCCATGTGTACACACCAGCAAGATACTTACGCTCCTCTTCTGACACTCGTATTCTCATTATTCCCACTATGAAAATGAAATCATATGGACAACATTCTTTTGCATACCAGGGCCCAGCAACGTGGAACGAATTGCCCACTGAACTTAGACACAAAGACACAGTGATCTCATTCAAGAGCGCTCTTAAAACTCACCTATTTCAACTGCAAGAACAGACTTAAAGACCTAATAATGTTTCCTTACTTTAAATATTTACAACATGTTTTCTGCTTTCTAATTTCATGGTGTTTGTTTTTATTTTTGTAATCATATCATTATATATTTTTTTTTAAGTGTTGTCAAATGTTGTAAAGTGTTTAGAGCTTCTAAAGTTTAGGCGCTATACAAAGTCCTCATTATAATTATTATTATTACAATGACTTAGTAGACAAGACTGTAATGTAGCAGCATTACAGAATCACTGATATCTTTGATAAAAGAACATGTTTTACTGTCAGTGGGGCCTAACAATGCTCATGTTCATGCAAAGGCTGGCCTCAAGTATGCGTGTTCGAGTCAAGTAGGTATGTCATAATTGGCAGGAAGCTAGGATGAACTTTCTTCTTCTACTGTATCTTCTTTATTATTCAGTGCCCCTTCCCATTAGGTTTTCTATTTGTTGTGTATATACTGCTTGATGTAAGAAAAATAATATTAATAATAATATATACATATCATGATAGCTCCAGCTGGGAGTATAATACAGAAATTTCTGGTGGTCATTACAGAATACAGAACTGCACATCCATATGAAATACCAAAACTGCAAGATTTAATGATAAAGTAACAAAATCTGGCTTGAGACATCATATATTTTCTTACATGACTTGCATTTAAACACTATGGTCTGAAATCATTAGATATTCTTATATTATCATTTCTTCCATGGAAAAAATTATTTGTACATGGCACATCTATAATTTACTTATAGATCAGATTCTATTTTCATGTAAAGACTCTACCTACACCACTCTCTTGATAACTCGCTCCCTGATAACTCGTGAAAATGCTTATAACGTGGGGTCAGGCATGGATCCCATTTTTTAAACCAGAAAATACAAAAAAAATGCATCCCTATTTGTTGGATTTTAAGAAAATTGTGATCAAAATTGGTAACGGAAACTTTGATATATTGCTCATTTTATCATCGAAAACGGTAGATAGGACCGGGAAATTTTAATCAACATTATGAAACAAAAACTTTTAATAAGAAGTCATATAATCTGTTACATTTTCCTTCTAAATGACATTCTTAGTACACCATAATTAACAATATTCAATGAAATTTTGATCAATCAAAATGTCACTTACGTCTAGTGCAGGCAGTACTTTAATAAATAAGTACCAATTAAATAATTTTTTATCAATTGAAATTTGTGTTCTAGTTCTATCTTTTAGTTCTTTTTTAGTGTAATCATCATAAATGCAACATGTTCTAATTAAATGTAAACTATGTCAATCTACCGTAACAGCTATGTCCGCAAGCATTTCTCTGAGAACCTAATTAAGTGCCAACTGTGCTTTGATATTGCACTAGTGGAAGCATTTGTTGTACTGTTGCACTAAATAAAAAGCTGGCCTCCTTTCTATTATCATGTTAATTACATCTTTTGAATTAAATAAAGAAGGTGGAATAAAAAAAAACTTCAAAGGCATACAAATCCTACATGCTTAAGAACCAGCGGCCCCGGTTGTATGTGGTTTACCTCATTGCAGTCGATCAATTGAACACTGTTATAAATGTTATTGTGTAAGTAATCTAATGAAACTACCTAAAAATAACCGACTCATTCAAAACTGTAATCAAAGAAAGCAAGGCAACCAAGTGAAATGAGAACTTCATAAAATAAAGAACTCTGTTTCACAGATATGGACCATTGTGGGGAAAACAAGTTTCAGAGAATTCCTGAATTCACAGGTAGAGATATCTTCAAGGATGATAAGAAGTTTCACTATTACTTGCAATGAAATCACGGCATCATATTTCTACTAATTGAACAATACAAAAATTGAGTTTTGACGTAGATGCTTGTCTCACAAATAAATCTTGCGTGTTTTTGATAAAAAGGAATCTTGTTTGGTGGAGTATCAACAGTTAGTCTGGTTCCCTGCTTAATAGACACCTTGTTTTGCAAAAAACATTAAACACCACTCCTGGATCCAGACTGTTTAACAAAAACAAAAAGCCGTTACGTAATACACGAAAACATTCATGTACCATGTTGGTTGTTGAAACCAGGTGGAATCACGTTATCGATCTTTCAGATGTTGGACATTTTGAAAATAAATGTAATTTATACAGAACAATGAACAACTTGAACAGAAAAAGCGCTTTATTGACAATTATTCTCAATGCAATTATACGAGGATTCAGTTATTAAACAGCCCAGTTCCCCCCTCCGTTCAACCCACAGTTCTCTGGATGTCTAGTGGAGTTTTTAGAGGTCCCTCGGTAACTCGCCCCTCACTTATAGTGCAGTTTATGTTTATGGACCCCGATGTGCACGAGTTATCAAGGGAGAGGTGTATTTCTTATCAACATATCAAAACATAAAGCTGATGTTAAATTATAAGAAAAAAAATGTATTACCTGGAGTGGCAAAATCAAAAGCAGTGCTGCAGACAGGTACTGGCAGTGCTGTCTGGCTGAATATAGTGAATGTTTGGCAAGAAACATGGCTGTTACATAGGGCAATGTCAAGATTAACTCGGAAAATCCCCTCATCCTCAAAATAATATACTGAGGAGCTGAAATAATAAAATACACACTTATGACTATGGACCACTATAGTAACCTTTTTGGGCAAACCTGAAGCATTGTACAAAATCTGCATACTCAACAAGCACTACTTAAGTGGTTCATACCTTTCGTTTCATGTAACAGAAATGAATACATTTTCTGAGTAAGTCACCTTAATTTAGCACAGACATATTTTATATCCAAAAGTTTTCTCATACCTTCATCTTCAGTTTTTTTCTGTGTTTATGCAGCCTCATTTACGTAAAACAGAAAATCTGAGCAAAATGTAATTAATAAGGTGAATACATTTACCCACAAGGGTTCTGTGGTATGCCATTTGTTTCATATATGTATGATAAATTTTGTCCATATAAGAAAGGCATGTGTGAAGTGCATATCCAAAATGCGTGCACTCAGTGATACTATAGATAATGTCATTATGTCATTTATACTTAGAACATCATGAACATGTGTGCACTCAATGATACTGAAGATGTCATTATGCTTAGAACATCATGAACCCATGTGCACTCAGTGATACTATACATGTTATTATGCTTATAACATCATGAACATGTGTATACTCAATGATACTGTAGAAGATGTCATTATGCTTAGAACATCATAAACATGTGTGCACTCAATGATAATGTTGATGATGTCATTATGCTTATAACATCATGAATATGTGTGCACTCAATGATACTGTAGAAGATGTCATTATGCTTAGAACATCATAAACATGTGTGCACTCAATGATAATGTTGATGATGTCATTATGGTTATGACATCATGAACATGTGCAATCTTCCTGCATGTTTAGTAATGTTTTAGAAAATACTAAGCATTTCTAAATCTATATCCATAAAGATGAAACAACACTTTTTAACAACATTATTTCCTAGTGACAGTAAGATGTGTGTGTGGAATAGGGAAATCCCACCCATGGGTCAACACTGTGAGCAGGAATGAGGCTATTAGTCTCACCAGTACATCATGTCATGATAATCTGACTTACAAAACCTTGAACAAAGATATAAATTCTTAACATTGAGAATGGCGCTGTCACCAATATAATTGTGATACCAATATCTCACCCATGTCTCTCTATGCTAACATAGGCAAGAAAAAAATAATAGTAAATATATAAATATACATTCAACTTACTTTACTTTGACAACTCCAAACAGCCAGAAACTCTCTTGTGTTCCCCATACATAGTCAATCAGTGAAAGCGTCAAGCTTAATTTCTCAACACTGATGGTCATTTGTTGGTTACATGGATCAATATGGAGAGAGGTTCGGAATGATGTTAGCATTTCAGCAGCAGTAAGGCAGCAGTCCACGACAGTGCAAGACTCGGACAGGCTGCACATCATATTCTCTGGCAGGGAAGGAAGACTCACATTCTTCTTACACACTGAATTTAAATATGATACAGTACAATGAGCTCCTAGCCATGACTAGCTCCTTTTTTATTTAAATCAGCAACATTTAAAATGCATTATTTTTTCTTGATTTACTGCTTACATCAAAACCAAAAACTGTAAGACTCAATGAATGAAAATTTATCTATCATGACAACAGGACCTGCCTCCCCATCTGAGGTGTATTTGCTAATTTAAATAATGACAAAAACTTCATTTTCTGCAAAACCACAAAAAAATTTTATTCATAAAAATTTACCAACAATATTAACATTCATAAATCTGCATGTTATCTAAATAGACTGGTCAGTGAAAGACAGAAACAGTTGCATCATACAAAGGTCGTTAGGGATGATGTTTTAGTTTTTCATGGTTACCTATCTGCTGATGCCTCAACTCTTCAAACCAAGCTAAGTCTGACTCTGAAAGACCATCTCAGAAAGGCAGTCAATATTTTTCTTTAAGTTATACCAATTTTCAATATGGTGTAGCAAAATATCATCTACTGCTATTGTCAACTTGAAAAACACATTTGAGAAGTTCAGAAGTGTGATCTGATGCAGGAAAGTAAATATTAAGTTCAACTAAAATGTTTGAAAAGTACACTTGGACCCTAAAACCTCCAGTGAAGTTTAAGAAAATGCTGTTCAAAATACCATGGAGGTCAATGGATCTTTGCTATATCTCTCAACATGACCATTAATTAATTTTTGCTATGAGCAATATTCAAATCTACATGACATGATGTCTAAAAAATGCAACTGTCATTCTTGCTTTTCTTCCAAGCACAGCCAAGAATCTTAATATTACATTTAATATCTCTGTGCTGTTTATTTTAAACGTTTTAAGGTGTTGATTATACCTTTCACCTTAAGCAAGATTTCAAAGGGCTGATTGTCCCTTTCACCTTCAACAAGATTTCAACGGGCTGATTGTCCCTTTCACCTTCAACAAGATTTCAAAGGGCTGATTGTCCCTTTCACCTTCAACAAGATTTCAAAGGGCTGATTGTCCCTTTTGCCGTCAACAAGATTTCAAAGGGCTGATTGTCCCTTTCACCTTCAACAAGATTTCAAAGGGCTGATTGTCCCTTTCACCTTCAACAAGATTTCAAGGGGCTGATTGTCCCTTTCACCTTCAACAAGATTTCAAAGGACTGATTGTCCCTTTCACCTTCAACAAGATTTCAAAGGGCTGATTGTCCCTTTCACCTTCAACAAGATTTCAAGGGGCTGATTGTCCCTTTTGCCGTCAACATTGTTTTTTCATTTATTGGACATTTCTATGTAATGCTATAACATAAAAGCATGACCATGCAGGCATTTTGCATGAAAAATATGGCAGATAAACCATCTAGGGTACTCCTGCAAAGTTAATCTGAATTCCTGACCAACTCACTGAATTTAATATGAAAGCATGGATCCAGACCAAACCTGTATAAGCCAATACAAGGATTTGACAATAATCATGTTTTCATGTTTTACATTATTTTGGAAGTTCATAATTTTGGGGCCAGTTTAGTATGATGTATAGTCAAACTGTAAGGGCTTGCAGGTCTGCTGAGCCATGGACTGAACAACAATCCATCTAGTATGACAACAGGCCCCACATCTCATGATAGACGTATCCACTTTATTAATACACACATAAGTGTCTTTTTCTGAAAAACCATAAAAATCCATGAAAATATGATTCACAAATATTACGATCTTAAAACTGGCATGGTACTTAAACAGACTGGTCAAAAAAAGGCCCAAGACAGAAAAACAAATATTTTCAACTCCAACTGCATATAAAAGGCCAAAAACAGAAAAACAAATATGTTCAACTCCAACTGCACAAAAAAGCTCTCACAATCTCCAATTACACAATCTGCAGACAGTTCAACTCTTCTTATAAAGCTTGTGATTGTTGATTGTTTTCTTGGACACTTTGTTTGTAGTTTACATACACCCTGAGGTAGTAATGGCTAATTATTTTAATCTGCTCTCTTAAATGTTTCATTTAGATTTTCTTCAAAGTAAAAGAAAGGTCAGGCCTTAAAATATGTCTTTAGATCCAACTTTATTTTATTTCAGAAAAAAAAAAACATAATGAAGGTACCTTTAAAAAAAAAAGTATGCATGCACATATGTAATGCCAAATCAGTACAATCCTGGCTACAGTCCTTAGTTCTATAAATGTAAAACAAATAATTGTGCTAAACTTTGGGAAGATAAACCTTTACAAATAGCAGGAAAACTGTACCACTTCAAGATAAAAGGCAAAGAGCACAAAAACATAAATATATAAAGATTAACACAAGTCCCTCAAAGGGACTTCTGTTCCAGCCATCTAGAAGAGTAGTAACAACATGATTTTTTTTTTAAAAAGACCATTGTGGCAGTGTTACGTATATGTAATTAAATTATTTGTGTGTTGGTTTGAATTTCTTTTATTTCATTTTTATTTCATTACATGTTATTGTAATAACTTTATTCACTAGATTTGACATTTTTCTAGAAAAATTCAGTTCAGTTCTTTTAGTTTGATTAGAATGCAGAATGATTGGTACATTATATTTTTAGCTGACCTTGGTTCTGAAATTTGTAAACACTAAGTGAAAATGATTGGTCATTACCAAGGTCATGTTCAGCCTACGTGTTAGCTCTGTTGTAAACAGTTTTATTTTTAAATTCATTTCCAGTGTGGGAATCAGATTTTTAGATAGGGCTATTCTTGCCTACGTGCTAATTGACTTGTAGTGGGTGACCACGTGACCCATCATGCAGGTTTGAAATGCGTTCTTAGTAGGGGTTTAATACTCATATTTCAGTGAATTATAGTCAGTCGTAAATTATACCTTCAGACCAAAAGGTATTCCTGTTGTTGCCATTTGATTTGAGTTTTTTTTAATTTAAAATAATTTATTCACCCTGGAAAATACTCTTCTTCATAAAAAATTCTTTGACAAAGACTTTTAGTGGAAATTTATTCTGGAATTCTAAACTGGAACATTATAAACTGTGATTCAACAAGGAACTGTTGACATCAGTACAACGACCTCATCTGACGTCATTGCCTTCCATACTGGAACTTCATGGAGATTTGAACTTGGATTCAATTAGAACTTTTCATTGATAGGACTTATATTTTTGAATTCTAGGATTAATTTTTGGATTATATTCACAAACCGTAAGTCCTGTTTCATATTTTTACTTTGTTTTCTAGGGAAATAAATTATTTTGTTAAATTTACAAAGCTTGTTGACTTCA